>JAQIXI010001438.1:0-13696 GCA_034700165.1 Galumnidae sp. Gr-Ori-00277 | reverse complement strand
TCATTAGTATTAAAATATATTTTATAATAAATTCTTTTTATGTTTTAATCAATAAAATTGTATTTCAATTTATATTTTACTCTATTAATGATTTTGAGATTCCAATTAATTGATAAGAAATTTATCCTGGTTCATATAAAATTAATAATTTATTAATAATAAAAATTATTAAATTAAGCTAAAAATCTCTTAAATATCATTAATTTAGTGAACAAATCATAGAAAGAATGGTTTGTAAATAAAAAATCACTTAAATATTTGTGATAATTAAAATGTGATCAAGGAAAATTATCTTAAATCATTGTTTAAATAAAAAGTTCAATGAATCGATAACAAGTTTTACTCATTAATAATAGACCTAATCTCAAACCCTATCGTCAGAAGAGGAGGCAATTCGTTATCCGTTTGAAAGAAATTAGTTTTTAACGACTCTTTCCCTCCAATAAAATGTTTTCAAAATTCAAATTTGAATAAAAATGATTCGGTTCAGTGTTACCAAGCATTTGAATAAATCAATACTAACAACACTTAGAAAGTTTTCCTCCTTTTAATTAATTTTTAAATAGCAACTAGATCATTTAAATCAATTATCAAGGTAATATATAATTTTGTCGAATTTAATAAATAAATAAGTAAATCAATTCATATAAACAATGCACTCATTTAAAGGATAAAATAACTTTTATCTAATAAACATTCCTTTTATTAATTTATTAAGATCTAGAACATTTGAAACCTTGTTTTAACAAGATTATATTTCATTTGTACTTTAGCATGATGCAATAAAGAGTAGTAACGGATTTTATCACTCAACCGTTTATATTTAGCGCCACATCTGTCGAGTACTACAACAGACATGACCTTCAAATTGGATTCATTCAAAGACTGGTTTAAAAATACAGTCGACACTCAATATATATGACACAAATGATTATAAATAAATATAAATTCAATTATTTGAAATCAATGGTCAAAAACAATGATTCAAAAATAAACCAAAATATCAATAAATTTTATCTCTGGTAAACACTTCGCGGAAATTCCTATTTTGAGTTAAGTCAATCTCTGTTCATATGTACAGATTATCACTGACTCATTCAAGTCTACTTCTGCGCCCAAAAAATCCTGTACTCTCTTTCCCTCTCCCTCTCTCTTTCTCCCTTTCCCTCTCCCTATCCCTCTCCCCGTCTGTTATTTTCCTCTCTTGAAAGGGAATGAATGCAAAGAATTTTAAATCAAAATAAATAAATTCAAAGGAAATGATTGCAAGACTTTAGTCAACAATTTTTTCAAGATATCTGTTCTTAAAATTTTCCGCAATTTTCTTAAGTTCTTCAAATGAGCAAGCTCATTTCATTTAATTGTCAGACAAGTTATACGACTCCTTAAGAGTGACCTCAATCCTATTGTTTTCTTTTTGTTGTTTATTACGTATTTTCATTCACTAATTTCAACACTTTATTATCATTTTGTGATATTTTTCTCCAATATTTTAACCATATCTACCTTTTAATACTAACTTGGTAAGCTTTATCACCTTAATTATTTATTTTCTATAGATATTAATTTAAAAAACATTTAAATAAATTGTTCATGATACAATTTTTAATTTAGTAGTCGTGGCATTAAATTTGAAAATGTTTTCTTATTAATTGAATTATGCATGGTCATCTAAATTAATAATTTATGCAAGTTTATTACTAATTCATAAATTATGACTTTTAATTTCATAAAATCTATTTGAACCACCTTGCTCATATCTAATTACAAACGGTTTCTTTTATGAATTATTTAATTAATAGTTTTCTAATCAAATAAAATAGATAAGCAAGGGCATTTTTACGAAAATATTTACAATGAATTAATTATTATCTCTCAGACAATAAACGATTATTTTATATAACAGACGCCTATTTGTTGTTTTTAAATTACGTAATTTTTATTATCTTGCCCCTTTTTATGAATTAAATCTAACCTTACACCTTTTGCTCTTTACAATTTATCAAAAGAAATAGTTTAAAATTTTGGTTGAAATGATCTAGTTACATATTTTGTTGAGATTGTTTTATAAACTTAATAAATTATTTCATCATGTTTAATTTATGATGCAATATTGTATCAATAAGATCTAGTTTAAAATATCTTATCTATTAAGTTTTAAATAGTTTTAAATTGTTCCTTAATAGTAGTATTTATTAGATAGTTTATATATTCGTACTTATCAGGAACACTTTTATTTTTAATGTTTTATGCGTCAATAAATTAATCATGGCAAATTTAATGCATCATTTTATTGACAGTTGGCAGTGACTAGGCATTTTTTCTTTTGTCGGCATTTATCTCATAAATAACTTATTAAATATGAACAAGCATAAAAATAGTTTGTAATACAGTAAACAACCTTTAATTGAAATAATTTTATTTCCGTTATTTAGTTAAACCTATCATTTGTTTAAATATAAAGAAAACTAACTTAAATGCATTATTAAGTAGACCTAGGATATCCTAGGTTATTTAGATGGAAAATCATTTATTCTTGTTTGTTTAAGATTAATAAAACTGTTTCAAGTAATTTTTTAAGTGATTTAATATAATTCATTTGAGATTTACTTTCGTTTGATTTTATTTTGAATTTTAACACTAATTTCAAAATTATCTCTAATTTTCAACATTTTTATTCAATTTAACCGACATTTTAATCACAAAATGCTTTTTTCAACAAAAAAGTGAGTTTTCCTTTAATTTCAAAATTTAAATATAATTTTTATTTATTTTTTGAAAGTTTAGTTAAAGCTATTGATAGTTCTTTTATATAAATTTCAATGAGATTTTGTTTTCATTTTTAGTTCAAATTAACGGTTAGTTAAAGGTATCGGTTGTTAAGATTATCGGTAGTTATTGAACATTACATCTGTATTGGAATGGGTTTTAAGTTTTGGTTAAAGCTATCAGTGGTTAAAATTAATGATTGATTGCTGTAATTATTTTTAAAGAATTTCCTTTATGCTAGATTATTAAAAACGATTATTTAACTAAGACGTAGGAAAGTTACTTAGCTAAAAGATTATCAAGCTAAAAAATTAAAAATAAAAAGCTATTATAGCTACAAAAAATTATCTAGGCAATGTTATTTGCACAAATAGAGTTAAAAATGTTTGGAAAATTCCCTAGCAAACAAATCCGCCCTAAAATGTGTTTTTCCTTGACCATTTACATGTTTGATAATCACCCTGGTTAGTCAGTTATATACAATTACAAAAAAATTAAGCGAAAGTGATATTCACTAAACAACAAATCTTTTTCCTGATTAGAGTTAATAATATGAACTAAAATGACTTATATTTTATATTTTTCAATAGAATAGAGAAAAGGAAATAAAAACTTAACTTTAATTCAATTAATTGTTAAACAAATCATTGAAATAAACAAAAGTTTTTTATATAATTAAGTTTTTGTTTCATTTCTCTATTCTATGGAAAAGTAGTCGTATTTTTTGCTATTAAATTGAATTATATTTTCAAAATAATACTAAAAAAATATATAATAAAAATTTATCGTATAATATGTTTCTGGTTATATGTCGGCCATATTTCATGACTGGGTTTGTAATTTACGCCTCAAAACGAATATATTTCGTGTTTTCCAATCATTTTATTTCATATTTTGTTTCTCTTTTTTCGAATCGATTGCAATGAAAACAACCAAAAGTGGTATCAAATTACTTATACTAGAAATATGACCAAGATTAGTCATAACCAAGTATGAATCAATCCAGTAAAGGCAACTAAAACAAGAATAATAGACAAAACTCATTTTTACTATTAAATTTATCAAGGGGAAATCCTGATTGACATTATAAATAGATTACACTATTGAAGGGCAAGAATAAGGAAATCGATCGGGTAATAGACCTTGCTCATTGCTGTCATACTATATATATTCTTGGAAAAACATGTATACCATTTGTTAGTCTCCGTTATTATCGAATAACAGTTTTATGACTAAGAGTTTGCATTCATCGAAACTTTGCATGTGTGCATGTGCTAGGTCATTTGACTAAATCGTGTTTACTTGTTTACTAACACTTAAAGATAATTTAATTAGTGATAAGGTTTGAACCGAATATACATATATATATATAAATATAAGCAAGCAAAGTTTAATTTTGTAATTTTCAAAACTTATAAACACAACTTTCAAACAACAATTAAGTAAGTAATAAATTCTTGCTTGCTAATTAAAACATTCCAAGATTAAGATAGGGAATAGTTGGCATTTCTCCTAATTTATAATATGTTTGTTGTCTTTCAAAATGACATTTATTCAATTCATCCCATATATGGAATGCAAATTAGATTTTTGTTTATTTTTCCATTCATTTCAAGTCATTTATTGTTTGAGTTATTATTTTATTTTATTTTTCATTTCATTTCAGACTCAGAATCGCATAAAAAACAGTGAATTAAAAATAAAATAACAAAAAAATCCTTTTATTTATTGTATTATTCTGTGATGTCATGCCTGCAGACCAAGAGCTGCACCTGTCGTTTGTGAGCATAAAAGACACGGAAACGGCGCACCATTTGTTCAAATTGGAGGACAACCGCTTACAGACATTCAATCAATGGCCAGAAGGCGAGACGGGTCAGTCTGGTGTAGGACTGGCCAAAGCCGGCTTTTTCTACACAGGAGACCAGACAACTGTCCGGTGTTTTGAATGTGGTGTCACTATAAGTCAGTGGTCCTCAGAAGACATACCTCTGGCCAAACATAGACTACTTTCTCCAAACTGTAAATTTATTGAAGGTTTGAGTGATAACCGAACTCTAGTCGACAGCACCGGTAACTCACAGAATGTGTCCGATGACTCCGGCAATAATAGTTGTGGCAGTTCACCACTGAGTAGTTCACCGCCAAATACTAACGTTATGTCCAACTCTTCGGGTGCTTCCAGTGATGACAATGAAGAACAGTTCCTAAACAATGAAACCATTAATAGAGAGCAAACTATTAGTGATTTTCGACAACAAATGAAATCTGAAGACAATAGACTTAAAACATTTTATATCAACGATCAGTGCATATGGCCTGTGCCCGGAATCACTCCACAAGAATTAGCCCGAGCGGGCTTTCATTACCTAGATGGCGACAAGGTCAAATGCGCCTTTTGCACAGGTGTTGTAAGGAATTGGACTCCAGGTGTGTATCATTTATTCTCTAATAAACTCATCAAGGATTTTACCAAGTTTAATTTAATTCTCAATTATTGGAAACTCCTTACTGATAGCCTATCAGATATTTCCCTATTAGTAATAGGGAACTATGATCTAGGCAAATATTGATGTTCATTGAGCTCAGGTGTGATTCGAGTTATCGATTGATAATCAATAAGTCATTCACTCAAAACCTTATGATAAGAATCTCTCAAAAAAAAAGAGTCGAAACAATAAATGTGTTAATCACTGGAGTTATTGACTTTTGTATCAGTGGTTCGAACAGTAATCCCAAAGTAGAGGCCGTTTACCGTTAAAAAGGGGTTCTCACAGAACTATTGTCAAAAATGATTATCACTTTTCAATCAATCAATAAAAAGCTACTGATCTCTGGGTTAATACACCTGTGCCTCAATATAAACATTTTTTAAACAAAAACACTTTATAAACAATTAATGTACTAGATCATTATTATACTTATTATTGTGCAGGTCTTCGACCACTTGGAGAACACGCAAAGCACTTCCCTTTGTGTCCATTCGTTATGGAAGAGGACGTGGGAAACATACCAATCAGTATTGACCCAATGCGGGATCCCTTACCTGTCATTGGGTATGACGTGTGCGGAATCGGTCCGATGCCCAGTGAAAGAGTGGGCGAAAGGGTTCAGACCCGTGGCGGTCGTTCCAACACTCCCTCACATTTACAACAATTGGGGGTCGAGTTATACAGTGGTCCCAAAAATCCAGATATGGGTCCACTCGACATAAGAAAAGAGTCATTTCGGAACAGCAATTGGAACCCATCCGTTCCGGTCAGTACTGACCGCTTGGCTGAGGCCGGCTTTTATTATTTCGGTAAGTTTAATAATTTATTTCTAACCTTGTTAATTTTAGTATTTTATGCTATACCTTGTTCAAATAAAAACTGATTTATTATATTTTATAACTAATATATTCTCTTCTGGTTTAAGGAACTGAAGACGCAGTGAAGTGCTTCCACTGTGACTTAGGACTCGCACAATGGGAAGAGGGCGATGATCCCTGGGTTGAGCATGCTAAAAAAATGAACGACTGTAATTTTCTGAAACTGAACAAGAGCAAATCATTTATTGATGAATGCAAACGATTGGAACAACAATCAAATGGCGAAAGACAAGAGTCGGAGCCAATTGTCAACGAAATAGAAGTCTGTCATATCGTCAACCAATGGATGGAAACTAATTTAGTTAAGGATTTCGTTTCGAAGAATCTCTTCCCAATAGATTTGGTGAAAATGGCGCTCAACCGACGATATTATAGCCATCAGAGACCGTTTCACTCTTTCGCTGATTTATACGAAAGTGTCCACATTTTGGCTGAGGGGTCGGCCTCTCGACAATCAGATCAAAGTATTGGCCAAAACGATAATCAATTACTTAATGTCATTGAATTCAAGTAAGTCTTAAATAGTGTTATTTGTGGGCAAACATTACTAATAAAATGCAAAAAACAGACCAAACGCTAACACATCTCAAAACTCAACGGTCGGACAAGTGTCCAATCAGAGCACTTCCGGTCAGTCTTCCAGTTCGAGCACAACCACAACAATTAACGAACCAGAAATAGAGGCAAACAATAGTGAAATTGTGGCAAAAAAGGCAGAGCCAAACACTGAGGACAAACTTCTCTGCAAATTGTGTTACATTAATGAGATAGAGGTCGTATTCCTGGCCTGCGGTCATCAGTTGGCCTGTACTCAATGTGCCCAAAGGCTTACCGATTGTCCCGTTTGTCGGCAACCAATTCAAGGATATGTTCGAACCTTTTTCTCATAAAATACCAGAAAATGTTGTCCTCGTATTCAAGAATTTTATTTTTTGATGTTTTTATTATATAATTTATTCTAATCACTTAAGCCACACATCACCTTGATCATAACCCTTGTCATTTGTAACCCTACTCATATATTATTAGCACAGATTATAAATATTTACATAATTTTAAGAAATTAACAAATTTTTAATTAATTTTAGTTATAATAAGAAGAAAATCGTAAAAAGTGTTATGACTTTTAAGTGAATAAATGTTTTTAATTAATAAAATAAAACTCAAATATAATTGTGTTTTAATTATTAGCAATCAATTTATTGTATTTTAATCAAGGTAGTTTCTTCAAAACCTCAAAATACTTATTCTTTAATTCAAATATATTCTCAAAACAAATGTATGTTTATTTCAAACAAATTTAAATGTTTTCTAACTTTTATCTAAATTAGATTAAAATCAAAATTCTTTTAATTAATTCTTTTATTTATTTAAACCAAAGTTTTATATAAACTCCAAAAAGATATGACTTTTTTAGAGATTTGAAATAAAAAAATAATTATTTTAAATTTAATTAAATTATTTGTAATTAAATTCATTTAAAAATGAGAGCCAATGCTGTCTGTCATTGACTTTTATAAAGAAATTCTTAAGTATTAATAGTTTACAGAATTTTAGGGTTTTATTGAGTTTTAATTCAATTAAAAGTTTTTTTTTAATAATATTTAAGAATAATATTTGTTTTTAAGAAATTCAAATAAAATACTTTATTTAAAAATATTTTAATATAATTTCAAATAAATTCGTTTTTATTTGAATTCATTTTTATTAAAACTCATAAAAGATATCATTTGTAATACTAAACAATTTTAAAATTAATGAAAACAAATAATCCAGTAAATAGTGTCCATTTAAATATTAATATTATATTTTTAAATTATTTATTTTCAGCGAATTTTCTAAATCAAAGTCTAATCTTATCGAAGAAATAGTTGTTTAGTAACTCAAATGAAATACTTTTCTAATGTTTATTTGAATCCATTTTTAAATACATAAAAGGTTTTGTTTTCTTTAAAAAATAAATTATTTCGAAGAAAATTCATTTAAAATTAGAATTTAAAAGTAAATCACTTAATAATGTCATCATTTAATGAATTTCCAATTTTTGATAAAATCAGTGAAGATTTGAAAAATCAAATTAAATTATTTCATGTTTTCAAAGACGAGAATAATAACAATATTAAGAATGTATTTTTCATTACAAGAGATGACAGAGTCTATGGATTGGGTTTTAACTCTGACGGTGTTTTAGGTTTCAGTCATAACAATGAAGTTTATGAACCGAAACAAATACAAGAATTGTGTAAAAAGAATATAAAACAGTTTTCTATTGGAATGGATTTTGTTTTTGCTTTGACTAATGGCGGACAGTTGTATGGCTGGGGATGTAATTATTCCAAACAATTGGGTCGAGGATATTGTAGTGATTCTAAAGAATATTTGAAACCAGAAGTTACTGTTATTCCAAACGTGAGTTCATTTAAATTAAAAAAAATTCTAATTTTATGAAATGTTTAGCAAAAAGTAATTCAAGTGAGTTGTGGTTCACAACACACTTTAGCTCTGACTTCTAATAACAGTGTCTTTAGTTGGGGTTGGGGTGGAAATGGACAAATCGGCAATGAGAAAGAAAAATATACATCAAGACCAATTTTGATAGAACTCTCGCAACCGATTCATTCAGTGTATTGTTTTAATGATACGTCTTTTGCGCTGACAAATGAGGGAAAGGTTTACAGTTGGGGTTATAATAATTATTATGTGTTGGGTCACCTAGTTGAGACAAATAAAAATATTTCTAAACCAAAAATTATAGATATTTCAAATGTGGTTTCTATTAGTTCAGTACAAATGAGTACATATTTTCTGACCACTGAAGGCAATATCTATTTCTGTGGAGAATATATTGAAAATAAAAGCCGTCGAATAACAGAAAAATCACCAAAACTTTTAAAATGTAAAGAAAGGTTCTCTTCATTACATTCTTTAAATATGTTTGATTCTGGAAGTATACCCTTAACTGTTTCGGATGAAACTGTTTTTGAATTAATTGGAAATAAAGTATTGAAATCAAAATATAAAACAGTATTTGATTTCTATCGCGAGAGATATGGAATAACAATAGAAACGATTCTAATTAAAGGACCAGTAATTATGGGACTCTTGAGTCGATCCCTTGAATTTGTGTCAACTATTGGTTCGGGTGGTTTTGGATCAGTTGATAAATACTTTAATACTTTAGACAAACAGTTTTATGCCGTCAAAAGTATAGGAATTTCCGGTAATTTTATAGTTTTAATGAATATAAGAAATAAATTTATTAAAAACCATAAATAAAATAATTAATTTTTAGATCCAAACAAATATTTAGAAGAAATTCAAACTATGGCTCAATTGAGGAGTCATTTTGTGATTCAATATAACAACTCTTGGATTGAAAACAACACTCTTTTTATTCAAATGGAGTTCTGTTTCGATAATTTAAGAAATATTCTTAATATTAAAAGAGAGGCATTCAATAGAAGTGAAGACTCAGCCATGAATTACACAGAATATTACATTTCGTGTGAAATATTTCGTCAGATAACAGAAGCTCTCAATTATTTGCATTCATTTAAACCGAAACCTATTATTCACAGAGACTTAAAACCTGAGAATATTCTAATAGGAAACGGAAATAATAAGATTATCTGCAAATTGTCTGACTTTGGAATTTCAAAGTTTATCGACAATAAGATGTCTACCCATACATGTGTCGGAAGCCCTCAATATATGTCACCCGAAGTATTAAAAGTTAATAATAATTCAAATAAATCTAAATATGATATAAAGGCCGACATTTGGAGTCTCGGAATCATTGGTTTAGAAGTGTTTGATATCGAAGACGAAGAGTAAGTGTTTTATGACTTTCAGTGATGGCCACGGACCACTTGACAGGGGGGTATAGCCTTTTTTGGTGACTTTTCTCGAGACAGGGGGGTATAGGAGGGGGTATTTTTAAAATGGCTCTAAAACACATATTATGTCATTTTTAAGGTGTTTTTTTGGTATAAATGGATAGATTACACTCTTGTCTAACGTATTTAATCATAATTAAGACAAAAACTAAACAATTTAATCAAAAAACTTGTAATTTTTGAAAATCAAACTTTTGTTTCTATAGATTTGTAAAATTTACAGCTTTTGGGTAACACTTAAAAACTGAAAATATGATGTTTTTATGCATTTTAGTTATGTTTTCTGTTATTTTGCTTATTATTTACAGTTCTTTTACTCTACTTATCTCTTATTTTCTTATTTTTACGCATTTTTTCCCTTTATTTTCTTTCCGATGCTCTGGGGGGTGGGGGGGGTACTTCGTCGATAACATGAGGGGATATTTGGGCTATACCCCCTGATGACCATCACTGATGACTTTCAAAGTGATTAAAATCTTTTATATTTTACAGTTTTTTGAATCATTACTCAAATAGTCATTTGAGAGTAAATATAGAGAAATGCGATAACATTTTTAAAACAAAACTAATTAACCCAAGAATTAGAGAAAGAATGAGTTGTGAAGACTTACTTATTGAAATTAATACCTGGATTATTAGTGAGGTTACTTTTAAATCTAATTCATTTAATTTTATGTTATATTACAATAAGTTTAAACCAAATGAAAATTATTTGTATTTTAGTAATATTTTATCGAATATTTTTAAATGAATTAAAAGTAAATTCTTTTCTCATTTGTATTAAAACCTTTTCTAAAAATTGAATTAAAGTTCATTTAATATAAACTTAAATATAAACTATTTTTAAATACAAATATTATATTTACTTATATTTGAATTTCAAAAATAAATTTCTTTAAAAAGTGTTTTATTCGTAAATTTTTTATTGAATTTCATGACAGCATTTTTTTATTGGAATTCACTGATGTTATTATACAGACATCACTGGACGGCACAGACATCACTAGGGCAAGGATTTTTCGGGAATCCCCGATTTTTTCTGTGTATTAATATCGTCGGGAATTTATTTGTAGTAAAATTATGATCCCTTTTAGGTCTATTATACGAAGTTTTATTTTCCCGAATTTTCCCGAATTTCAGAGTTTTTCCCAAAATTCCCGATTTTGCCTATTTCACCCAAAATTTGCCGAAATCTTACAAAATTCATCAAAAATTTCCCGAAATCTTAGATTTAATAAAAAGTTGCATTGATTGAAATATATTAAGAGTTTACAATTATATTTTTATATAAAAATTAAACAAATTTCATGAAAAAAAATTTTTTTTTAATATTTTTTAAAGTTGGTTTAGAAACTGTTCTGAAAGCATTGATCACAAGATATCTTTTCTTGTATTAGGAGAGGGGTATTTTTGGTAAGACCTAAAAAATTGCTAGTTTTTTACCTATAAATCTTTTTATTGATATTTTATAAAATTAATAATTACAAGTTTTTTGGCTTAAATTGTTCATTTTTGGTCTTATTTTTGATAAAATACCTTAAAAATGATGAAATTCTATGGATTTTTTTAAGAAAAAACATCTAAACCCCACTTTTAGCGTATTATTTAACAATTATTTCTCCAAAAGTCTCAAAACTGGCTTCGTTTTTCGAGAGGGGGGTCCTTTTCCTGATTTTCAGTAGGAGGTATTTTACCAATTTTCAGGTAATAGGAGGGTATTCCAGGACAACCCCCTTCGCCATCCCTGGTTTTATGTATTTTTGGTCAATGCTTTACTAAATAAATTAAAAATAAAGTTTTTTTATTCCCGATTTTATTCCCGAAATTAGCCTTGTTATACTCCCGATTCCCGACCGATTTTATGGGTTTTTATTCCCGAAAAATCCTTGCTCTAGACATCACTTAACTTTTCAGCTGAAGGTTTACTATTTAGAGTCTTATCTGACGCTTTGATTTATTATTGAATGAATTCGGAATACTTATACAAACCAGGGATAGAAAAGTTTGTGCCGGCGAACCCTGATGGCACAGGTATTTACTAAAGTTATTACTTCACATATATTTGTTTCTAAAGATTTTGATTTCTGGTTCGATTGAAATTCATGTCAATCCTGGGTTAAGGTTGTCGGTGTCAGCGCTCGGACTGCATCTAGAACAGACAACTTTTCTGTTAACATTACAAATTCGCACAGGTCAAAGGATTTCCGTGTGGCCGAGGTTCAAATATGGAAATCATCAGGTTCTTCTTTACGATATAGTGACCATAAAAAGCTATGGGTTGAGACTACGGATGGGACGAAGGCGTGGCTCACAAAAGATGATGTGAGCCTTATTTGGGACAAAAAACATGTCGTGTCTTCTTTTCCCAACGGTAATGGTCTGGTCGTTACTAAAAGCGATTTAATATCGATTTCTGATTTGAGAGAAGTATTTTGGAGTAACAATCACTCAACACAAAAGGTATTGGCATCAGAGGGAGAGGTATGTCTCGAATAGTGTCAAAGCAATAGAATAAACACAAAATCAATTGAATTTAATCTTAAATAAAACTTTGAATAACTTTTTGAGTCATTTTATGGTTTAGTTTTCCTAAAGAAACGATTCTTTGAATTCATTTTAATATTCATTAAAAGAAATGAAATAAAATTTTGAAATCAATTTATTTGAAAAATTAAATAAAATCATAAATCTGTGGACAGAATAGGTCTTCAAGAGTTCTATTGTTGTCCGGCCTCTTCTTCTTGTTGTTGCCGACCCTGTCTTCCCCTACTCTGACGACCTGCTTGTCGTCCCTGTTGTCGATGTCTTCTTCGACTTCTTCGACGGCGACGTCTTGAACCCACTCCTCCAGAACAGTCATCATCAGAACCTGCAGATCTGCTGCGCCTTCGTCTGCGTTTTCGGCCACTTTTGGAGCGACTTCTGGACCGACATTTGGACCCACTTTTGGAGCGGCTCTTTCTCCGACGTCTCGACTCTAGGATCTGACCACTGGATCGCATCTCTCCTTCCACTGACTGCTCGCAGTCTTCGGGTCGAATCAATTGACATTCGGACGAATCCATTGATTTCTCAAAAAGTGGACAAAATTTTGTGACTCAAATGAACGGAAAATAATTTTGAAATGAATTTGAATTTTTTGGTTTCAAATAAATGTTTGTTTGAATTCACGAACAAATGTTTGTCGACTAATAATAATTGTTTGCATTATTTGAGTGAACGCGACTTCAAATTAAAAACTATTTTAACGACAATTTAGTTCTGATATTTGATGGCTTCCAAACTGTTATCAAAGTTACCGAAAGGGTTCAAACTTTCACAAAGAGATGTCGGACATCGAGCCATACGAAACCTCAAGTTAATGGTTATCACATCTTTGGGTTTCAGTCTTTATTTGAATCCTCCGTTCAAAAACACTTATCGTAAATATGTTGAGCGCCCAAAACCTGAGGACGAAAATGTTTCGACACATTTATCTCAAAAGACTCATTCGTTATGTGACAGTCGTTGGCATCTAATAATTCTCTCGGAATTATTGACTCAAAGATTATTGAATTTATGTTTTTAAGTGATTTTGAGTCAAATATAAAATTCAGTTATTTTTCGATTCAATTATAAAATAAATAAAATTTTATTCGTTTATAACAAAAACTTTATTTTA
>JAQIXI010001437.1:0-13697 GCA_034700165.1 Galumnidae sp. Gr-Ori-00277 | reverse complement strand
GAGGGAGAGAGAGGGAGAGAGAGAGAGAGAGAGAGAGAGAGAGAGAGAGAGATTGGACTCATATAAACCATCAAATATTAAGAACCGATCATTAAATTGAAGTCTAAAACCAAATAAAAAAAAATTTGAGAGAATTTTCTAAATTATTATTGTTTTATAGAAAATTAGTTTTCAGATGAAGTCTTAATGTAATTTAGTCTCAAATTTACTCATTTGATGAGCTTTTGCTGAATATATAAATTTTTTAATACTTAACTCGAAAATTGTGGAAATTATTATCGATATAAAAGTCATTTATATGACTAAATTGATATTTTATTTTTTGAAAAATATCGAACAATTTCACTCATTTGAAATAAATAATCACCTTGATACTTTAAGACTCTAATTTTCAATTCTAGAAACGTATATAAATCTAATCAGCGCTT
Organism: Galumnidae sp. Gr-Ori-00277; assembly: GCA_034700165.1. NCBI lineage: Eukaryota > Metazoa > Arthropoda > Arachnida > Sarcoptiformes > Galumnidae > Galumnidae sp. Gr-Ori-00277. Next base: position 13,269 of record JAQIXI010001437.1, on the reverse strand, counting down.
ATTATTGGCTAAAATGTAATTTATTTATAAATTGAATGAATTTCGTGAGAATTATAGCAAATAATCAGAGCTTTAGTCAATCCATGGGTTCAACAGTTTATTTATTATAAATTTTGGGATTATATTTGAAAAAATCATTTTTCAAAACCATTGGAAAAGTTATTCTTCAGATGAGATCCAATTCTAATTGAATTCTTGTTATATATGAATGGCAACAGAAATATAGATGAAGTGATGAACAGATGGCTCTGTTATGTGGGAAAGTGTCCTTTCATAGGGTTTTGTGGATGTTTTGCAAATAGTAAATAGTGCCTAGATCATATTTTATCTAATATTGATTTTATTTATATTTTAATTTTGCATACATTTTGAAATTCCAAACCAAGAAATTGTAATTCAGAAATCATAGCGTTTTTATGTATTATTCATTCGTTTCATATCAAAAATATTGTAAAATATAAGAAAAGGACTGAAAAATATTGAATTTCCAAAAATTTTCCGATGAATTGTTATATATATTCGTTGACTGAAAAGTTTGTATTTTAAAAGAATTCAATACTTCTTTTTATCTTTTTTAATATACAATGATTTTAAGGGATGGACAGAGGGTTTACTTAAAAGTAGGCAAACATTTACTAAAATAGAAAAATAATTAGAATTTGTTTTAAAATTTTGTGATTTTTCTCATATTTTCTATAAAATTATTTAACAAAAATAAACATTTATCAAGATAATTTTTAAGCCTAAACCTTCCAATGATGTTAAGGTCTGGTCCTCTCTGTTGGAGGTATTGTATGACATCAAATGTTACTCAAGAGTCCAACTATTATACGGATTGTAAATAATTTTTTGGTTTATATTCTTATGGTTTTATAAATTCATTTCTAAAGAAAGTAAAGCATTGAATAGAATCTGAATTTCAAAATATTCACCTTGTCAAATGTCAAAAGTGTCAATTTCAACCAAATTAGATTATTTTTGTTGTGTGAGTGGAGGCACTCATTCCGTTCATTGCCTTAACACAAATTTATGACAAAAAATAAGGAGAATTTATTGAATCATTGGTTTTGAAAACTAATCACATTTTTAGCGCTTATTATTGACTGAAAATTGAATTAACTATTTAATAAATCAAATATAAACTTGCAATAAATCACATTTATTAAGTAATGAAAAATACTAATAATAAATAATCTAGCAAATTTTGGTCAATGTTCTACTAAAAAACATATTAATTTAATTAAGAAAGAAGGATGGCTACCCCCTATGCTTATAAAACCCATTCTGTCACCCGGGATTTTTTATGCGCATTTAATAGAGGACAACAAACTGAACTAAATTATGGAAAAATATTTTTGATAACTTATATGGTTCAGCCGCTAGAGAGCGTCAAATTCAGAAAATAAATATCAATATATTGTATCAATAGTATATGTTTTCGGACTTAAATATATGATTTCAGACTTACATGCGCATGTTGATTCGAATGTTGTTGTCCAAAATGTTCTAATATTAATAGTTTTTGAAATAGAATGATTTTTAAAAATTCCAAAAATTCAAATTGAATTTTTTGACATAATTTTTGTATTTTTACATAATTGATGAATTAAACTACTATTTATTTTTGATGAAGTATAACAATTGATGAAAATAAAAAATTGAAAAATTTTGAAGACTTGATTGAATTTTGATTGATTATGCTTAAAAAATATGTATATTTTAAAAAGTATTTGTTGCAAGAGATAAAGACCTATTTTATTCGATTCAGAATGCTTGATTTATTGGGATTACATATCTCATAAGGAAAAAATACATACTTGAAAATTCATACTTTGACACCCTCTAGCGGGTGAACCTTATAAAATTTCTTAACAATTTTTATATTTTTGAGTTCAGCTCAATGTCCTCTATCGATTACAAGCAAAAAATTCCGGGTGGCACGTTGGGTGGAAACAGCCATCCTTCTTTGGTTCTATAATATGCCATTGAAATTATTGCTTGCTGCTTTTATACAATGTAAATATATTTCTAAAAGGAATGCCATGAAATTTAGCAAGTTAATTTCAAAAATAAATTCAATAAGAAATGAATTTTTTCAAACAAACAAAAATTAGATTTTGATTTGAATTTTTCTTAAAATTACTAATATTTCCAACACTTTTAGATAATATTTTCAGATAAATATCTAAATTATGACAAATCGCTTAAATGAAAATTATGCAAGGCACAATCAACTATTCATAAATATCATTACTAAAAAGTGAGAGATAAAAAAAGTTTAGGTAATCATTTGATCGTTTGATTAAAGACCGAAAGATTCAAATAAATCATTGAATAAACCGATTGTTTTCTTAAATAAAAGAGACTTTAATTTATATTTAAAACTTTTTTAAAAGAGTCAATCAGTGGATACAATCACTAAAAATATATTATTGGTTTTAGAGACATAGTTTTGGAAACCGCCGTCTTATTTCCCTCTACTTTTGGGATAAACCCAAGAACCCAATCCTTTTCATCAGTTTTTTGAAATGTTATCCATCACATTTACATTTCCATTAATAAGTTTATTTTGTGCTTGCTCTCTTTGTTTTTTTTATCTCATTTTAACATTTGAATCGAGCAAAAGCTGATCAAATTTATTATATATTAAAAAAACCAAGTTTGTAATTTAAGATAGTCTGTAATAAAATATAAGTGAGTTATGTTGATGAGATTAAGCAAGCTCAATTTACATTATTTTTATTTAATCAAATTTGAGCCACACTATAGTTATTTTGCATGGTAATTATGTGTGGCATTATCATGACATTACCATGACACAATTGCTACATTTCATACAAATTGTCTTCTGTTGAATCAAAAATGATTTTTGACTGTTTTTGAGAACAGCATATGATCTCGTCTTTAGAGACGAAACAAAAGCTTTGCTCGAATGGAGTGTTTGTTTGTATGTCTTTAGCCATCAATGGATCGAATATCGATATTAGAAGTGATGATAATTCAATGAATTGCAGGTTTATATGTTTTTGTGGAAGTGGTGGCTCTAATGAGGAAGTGTCACACTTTCTTGAATATTGTGATATCTGAGCCACGGAATAAGTTTAGACAGAATGAGCAGTTCATAATAAAAGGCCATTTGGGAGACATTGGACTCCAAAACTGTGCAGAATTTGGACGAACATAAAACATAATTTGTGAGCTCTGCTAATAAAATACCAGTGCTCTGGCAATCCCAGAGGGAAATATATATTCAAGTGAGTAAAGGGTGTAATTAAGTAGAGTGTCTTTCATTCCCTGGTCATCAATACTATTATAACTGTAAATGCTTTGAGACAACGACTGAATGAAATTAATTTTTCTCAATCGATATATTTATGGCTAATATAATGTCTGACAGACTTTACTGTCGGATAAATAATACTAATTATTTAGAGAACAATACTTCGAATCAATACAACATTTATCACTCGAACGACGATTTCATTTATTTGATTTACTCATCTCTTCACTCATTTCTTATAAAGACAGGGATGGGTAGCAATGGATAGCTATGGATAACAATGGATTGCAATTGACGGCTACGGATGGCAATGGATGGCAATGGATGGCAATGGATAGACAAACAATCATTTTTAGACATCCAATTATCAAAGAATCGCGACAAAGATATGGCTGAAAGAAGTACCGAAACCTACGGACAATCCATAAGGAATTGTCTATTTTTGGGCCTTTCTTTTGATGAAAGCTTTGAACCACTTTTCATATAATGGAAGACAAAATTGAGACGAAACTTATTTCTCCTAAATATTAATATTCGTCGGAATAAATGTTGGTATTCCGACAAATTGTATTAATTCAATAAAAGGATTGAAGGACTGAAAGGGAGGCCTACGAGGCCTACGACTAATTTCACTGTTTATTTATGAAAGCAATTCTGAGTGAACACAATATATTTGATTGAAGTAAAAGTCATTTATTTTTTTATGTCTAATACCATATATTGCTATCAATTGCTTTGCGCTCAAAATAAGTCTTAATATTCAAAGAAAACAACTTTTTTTGAATTATAGTCTGATTTTCCGAAGAATTTAAAGAAAGAATGGCTTCGATTTTCTTTTCATAAGACGACTTCCTATCGAAGATGTTCTCTATTTTTCATAAGTTTGCATATATTTTATTGATTTTAATGCATTCCAGTAGTCCAGTAGAGGCTGTGCCGCCATATCCTCATATAAATCTGATTCAGATCTTCTTTGATGTAAACGCGTTTGAAATATAAGTTTATTTCCAGAGTTTAAAAGAGGCCACAAATGTGTGAATTATCTGAAAATTTTGGTCAATATTTTAACTCTAATATAAAATTTGGTTAAAACTCTAACATAAAAATCACTGGCAATGAGTAGAGCCATAACTTTTGATTGCATCTGAAATTGATCTAATCAAATACCATGATAAATTCATGAATAATACATTTAATACTGGAGTGAAAATATTTTGATATCCAGTCATTTGAATTCTGAGTTATTATTTGTAAAGATTTTCATTTGAAAACTTAATATTAGTTGAAATCAGAGTTGAGTTTATGTCCGAAGTGATACTTTAAATAATTTATGTCCAAAAATGACTATAATATTCATTTTCTGTAATTTTCATTCGTTATAATGAATGGTCTCTAATGTGTGCTTCAGATGACAACTGACCGATAAATTCGTGAAGTTTTCTAATTTTCTCAGAGCTCTGACATCAACAGAAGAGTCAATATTTTTATTTAAGAATTGGACAATATTTTAAGGGATGCACTAAATTAGAGGATCGGTTACCAGAATTATCACAAATATTCTCAAAATAAATTCTGTTCGGTATTATCCCTGTACTCCAAAATAAATACCACCAGTGCTTTGGTATGACGTGAATTGCATATCAAACTAATGTGTAAAAAGCCTTGAAATGCAAACGATGTATATGTCGTCCACTGCTATGCAGAGGACAGTTCAATACCAGAGAAGTTCATAGTTGTAATCAATGCAAAGGCTATATATTGAGAAAGAGGTCGATTTATAAACAAAATAATGAAATTTTTGGAATACTTTAACCGTTGATATTCTTAACAATATTTAAGTTTGAAATTCATTAACAGAGTTATAGAATATTCTTGAAAATAGGGTTCAATTGCTTGGATTCCTTGTGGACATCTCTGCATTCAGTTAAATGAAAGCTTTGATCTTAGAGTCTATCAAAGTTTGAGTTGTGATCGTATTCTCCGATACAGTATTGAAAAGAAGAGCCGATATTTTTTTCAATATTTTTGTCGACTTATTTTGAAGTTTATTCGAGAAAAAGTATATTAAAATTCGTCTGAAAATCAGTGGAAAAATATTTACAAAATAAGATAAATAGTTTCCAAACATTTTGGGTTTCCATTGGGTTGTCATTACTTCAAATAATCGTCTTTAGGGGTATTGCACCATGATAATATATTTAAAATTTCATTAACTAGATATTCAAAGTGTATTCAAAGCTCTTGAAGATATGTGTGTGTGTGTGTGTGTATGTGTGTGCTTGCTCAAACATAGTAACACTCGTTTGACAAACTAAATATAAACGATATAAACGGTTCAATCAATTTTTGAAAGACATTTCTATTCAGAAGTTTTGAAATGAATATCGATTTCAATATTACGATCAAAAGTTTTAAAAAAAGAGATGGTATCGAAAAATCTGATCCGTTTGCAAAAATTGAGTTTATGAATAGATCTGATAGACCCATTTGTTCTGTTCGATATGACCAAGCATATTTTCATTGTATATGTATTTTGAATATATCGAAGTCTTTAATAAATTTCGATTTAATACTCGTTTTTATATAAAACTAATTATATAAAAGTTATTGTATTAATCAAAAGAATTTATAATTATTTTTAAAAAAAAGTGAGTAAAATATTTTTAAATAGATACTAATAATATACACCTTGGTCACTTGCCGTTTTTTATGTTCTCTCTTTTCTTTTGATGTCATAGTTTTATCAAAAATTGCAATTTTCTGAAAATACTACTTTGACTCTACTATTCTCTCTCTCTCCCTCTCCCTCTCTCTCTCTCTCTCTCTCTCTCTCCCTCTCCCCTGCCTCCCTCTCTCCCTTTCCTTCTTCTTCTCAATATAAAAACTTATTGAAAGCCAATAAATTTTGTGCTAAAAGTGATATAATAGAAGTGTTTATAAGTTTTGGATGAAAAGACACAATAATTAGTTAAAAATTGTGATCAAAACCACGAAAAGTATTGTAATTCGTATTAATTAGAGAAAGCAATTATTCAAATATCTTTTGGAATGTAATCGGATTATAGAAAAATATTTAAAATAATGAGTCGTTAGTAATGGCTTTAATACTCTTAAAATACGTTATAATGAGATAATCATTAAAACTATAGTTAAATGAAAGTGATGTCAACAAAAAAATTGATTTAACTAAGATTAAAAGCGGCCACAAATTTAATTCGTTAAGATTTTATTCAAATGGGAAATTATTCTGTCCCTGAACACCACTATTCAGTTAAAGTACTAATTTTCCAAATTATTTCACTTTTAATGCGAAAACCATTGAATTAGTACTTTCTTTGGGTGTATTTCCTAAGAAATACTTGGATTTTATTTCTTAGAAAAACAGTCAACAAATCTAATTAACAAACAATTTGTTTGAATCAGACATTCATTTCTATGTAAAACATTTGGAGATTTGCTTTTTTTTCGCCAACTCTTCAAACAAATTGACGTAAATTCTACTTAACTCTAATCACGTCTTGATTTATGCAATTAAGGGGACAACCATTGAAAACATGAGTTGACACAAACCCGAATGGATTTATTATAATTTATAGTTAAACTCATTTAATTAAAAACGTATTGCAATCCATTGAATCCATTGTCTAATTAATGTTTAATTAAAAAGTTGTAAAAAAAGTCTAAACTAAACTAAAGTCAATGTTTTTTCATTAGAAATAATGAGTTATAACTGAAATATGACTGAAATGAATGAATTTGTTTTTCTAACGAAAGTCAAACTCATTTGTTTCAGTCAACGGATCACTTAATTTGATTTATTTTATCAGAAGATATAAAATAGAAATTTTTTTTTATCTTAAAGAAAGAATCAATGATTATAAATGGGTGGACAGAATATTCTGTTCAATGATTAATTAACAGTCACATCTCTGGGAAGCGGTGTCTCACTGGCTGTAGCTAGATGAAATATTAAGTACAAATTCGAGTAACAGATAGTAGTTTATCAAAGACCTGTTTACTATCAATTATCTAGGTCAACAAGAATTGTAAATATTCAACAAATATTCACCGAATAAATTGAAAAATGGAATAAAAAGAATTGTTTGGCAATAAATTCTAGTTTTTTCTCTCTTTTTTTCAATAAAAATCTTAAAAGAACTCTAAAAAAGAATCCTGGAATCAAACTCTTGGTCTAAAAACTCAATGAATCTGAAGTCAGTTTCTTTGGACTTTAATCCTCAGAAGGATATTATAAAAGTATGAGAGAGTAAAGGGTCGGGACTGTTGTGAGCACTGCTGACAAAACTAACTTAAATAATGTCCGCTTTGTTAACGAAGAAGGATTGGCTCAAAATATTGTCAACGGATTGTCTGATCGCTTGAGAATTCATAAGAGAAGACTCGTTAGTAGTCTTCTTGTTTGGACACAAACACCACAATAACAGCAAAAATAAGTAAAAGTGGGTCTCTCTCTATAAAAACGGTCTACAAATGTGGCACTACTTTGACTTAATTCCTAATTACTTACTAATTAGAGAATGACCATGCTCAATCCATTCTTTAATTTGCTTATTCTTTTCTCTAACAGTTTCTTAATTAAATTTGTTTTCTTACAAATGATTGAGTTTTAATGTAATTAAATGATGAAAATGAGCAAGATCATTAATATGCTTCAAAAATTCAATTCAAATATTAAAAAATTATTTCATTCGATTAAAATTGTTTGAAACCATCGACTCTTCAAAAGATTAATTTATGAAACACTCTGTAGTTGTGATGAAAAGAGTTGAAAGCAAAGCAATATCTTATGGACAGACTTTCAATATATGCAAAGAATGTTATTACTATTCGGTGACAAAACCAAAGGAAAAAAGAGTGTCAGAAGAGATGGATTGCAGTGGACTCGAATTTTTTTGCCACTCGAAGTGACACAACACTAACTCAGAGCCACAAATGGAGATTTCTTACCAAAAAAAGAACAACTTTTATATTTACTCGTCTTCGAGTTGTCAATGTTTCTCAACTCAGAGGAAATTTCCTGAAACTTACTTTAGAAATTGTTTTTATAGTTATTTCAATACTAAAATTAACCTTGGTTATTTAACAATAAATTCTTTTCAATTAAAAAGACAAAATTAGAATAAAAATTATTAATTGATTAATAACTTGGTGATCTTGGAATTTATTGCATATTTTTATTGTTGATTCATAATTTAAATAAATGAAAGTTTAGTTAAATCGTAAAAATTTCATAAAAATCCTAAACGGTTTTTAATTTATTGATTCATATAAAACCAGAAATGGCGAAAGAACTCGACTCCAGGGGGTGCGAGGGAGTATTTTGTTTAAAACACCCTAGTGCTTGTCCATAGACGTAATGTTAAGTTTTTCCAATTTCAGGGGGTATTTTATACAAAATTTACCAATTTTTAGGTCCCAGGTGGTATTCAGGAATACCCCCTTTCGTTATCTCTGATGTTTTCTACAAATAAAGTGTTGAGAAATTTTCTTGATTTTCCACTACGACTCTAACCATTCCTTAATCAAAATACAGATTTTGTGACTGAAGTTAATTAATGACTTTCAGGTCAAACAAATAAATATTGCATTTTCGGAGTTCTTTTGTATTGGATTAGAATTAAATGGAGATAAAAAAAGACAAATAATTTTTTGAACTCATTTTAGACTACCATCGGATCAGATAATGTCTTACAATATATGTAAAACATCTCAACTTTGAACCTATTTATAAAAATGCAAAAAATGGGAAAATTCTATTAAAATGATTAAAATAAATAAGTAAATACGTTCTACAGAAATGTAAAAAAATACTTGGTAGATCTTTGTGAGATATAAACATCTTGCTAAATATGTTCCAGCTTAAACAAAATCCTACCAAAAGTAAATTCAATATAACTTGGTATCGGAAAAATTTTCCAATTTTGTTCCATTTTATTTTTCATTCTTAAATACTATTACCAAGTTAATTAAAAAACTATTCCTTTCAATAATCATGTATATATTAAACAGCTCATCTTTGCTATACATTGTATCATGTTCAATTCCCTTTTATAAAGAAAAAGTACTGACCACTGGATATTAATAATGTTTATAAAAGTGTAAACAAATAATTATTCCATTAATTCAAAATAAATAATTTCCTGAATTATTACTGGTATACTATTTACTTGTTCATATTCTCAAGTGCACATTTTAAAAATTCCTATCCTAAAATATAACCAAGCACACATTATATAAACTTTATATTATAAAGCAATTGGTTTTAAAAAGAAAAAAAATTGTGAAGTTTTGTTGAAAATTCTAGAAAATAGTAAAGAGTTAACAAAATGACTGCTTTTCTTAAATTTTTGTGCTTTTCATTAGACTTTAAAAAAGTTTAGTATTTCTTAGAACTCACCTCAAACTCAATTTTTGTGTGAAATAATAGGATTTCTTAAAGAAAAAGAAGCAAGTATAGCTAAGTAACCCAGGATGAGAAGGTAACAGAACAGGATATTATTAGCTTAATAGTAACTCTATTGAATCCTTTGGAGATTCTTTGCTATTAAAGTTAATGGAATTAGCTTGATCAAAAATTTAGTTAAAAATGATTTTGACCTAATCCTTTCTTATTTTCACCTAGGAAAGTGGTGATTACTGGTTTGGCGGTAAATCTTGTTTGTTATGTCAACAAATGTTAATTAATAGAAAATTTGATTCAAAAGTAAAAAAACATTAATAATAAAAGTAATCATAAAATAATAAATGAAATGTTTTAACATTTTTAGGATATTTTCAAACCTTATATTCAAATGGTTTTGAAAGTGAAATATGTTTTTGAGAGGAATTTCTGTTCATTTATTGTTTTACACAAATCGTAGCCAACCATAAACGGGCGAAACCGTCAAAATTCTTGTTCATCATTAGTTTGAAACGACAGGTGCTCTGAATTGCCAACAAATTCATGACAAATACAGAAACTTTTATTCCGATGTTTTAAAATTCAAGAAAAGCTTAAATTTTAATAATAAAAATCAAATTTTTGTTTTCATTCCATTTTGTAATTGAATTGAATTTGTATTCAAATTATTTAAATCATAAACATTTTCAGTACTAATTTGAAAAGATCTCAAAAAATAGAGAAATATATAATTAGAGTTGAATTAAATTACACTTTATTTGACTGTTGAGGCAATCATTTCATTCAGAGTATACTTAATAGAAGTCATTAGAAAATACTGAGAAAAAAAAATTCATTGAATATTAGGTTTGATATAATCGACGAACTGTTGTTTTTATTTGCAATACTTAAAAGAAATAATAAAAAAAGTGTAGAAATTTCATTAACTATTCCTATTTGAAGCGTTAATTCAACTTTATTTGTGCCCAACATTTAACTTATGGCGTAAAATAATGAGCCATAAAACTAAATGTAAGTCTCATTTAATTCTCAATATAATTAATGCCACAAATTTTCAATACAACAAAACTAGTCTTTTGTCTAAAAACAGTTAAATATAATGCTTTTAATGCAATTCGTAACTAAAAATCTGTATTTTTTTTTCTTTTGCATTAAAATGAACGGCAAAAGAGGCGATCATTAGATTCTTTACAATAGATATCCGTTTATTGTTTTGCACAACAAATCAATTTGTTTTCATACTTTTCCTTAGACTTCAAACTATTCTAAACAATCCTTTTGTTTGAATTTAATTTTACGGACAATTTGAATGGTTATTCTAAAAGTGTGTAACTTAAACTTTTGAGCTAGGTAATTTTCAACCACTAACTTTCATTTATCATTAGAAGCTTTTATTTAATTTAGAAATTTTTCGTCACAATTAAGCCTTTAGACACACTTTACTCGTTATTTACGTCAATGAGCATGGTCAGTTATAGCACAGATTCATTGATCTCAGAGCAAATCAGAAATTTTCAAAAGTAGTCATTAAGTGTTTGGAGAAAAAAAACTTTTGTTATTTATTTTAAAATTCAATACTATTTTTGAACCAAAACTAAATCATTTCCAGAAAGTAATGGAATTTAGGCACTGATGGCGTCATTTTAATAAGTGATCCGTTGATAACCCAGTAATCAATTTATTAAACTCTCTATTTTCAAATGACTGTCATTTACTAAATCGACTGATTTTAGAGAAAATCCGGTCATAAAATGAATATTTTTTCAATTCTAAAAGACGTCACATTTATCTAAAAAAATGTGCAAGATCACTAAATAGATTAGGTTTTCAATCTTCTTAAAGCCATATTATTAGTGGAAATTAAATGAGACACTAATACAACACTAATACCACTTTATTTTACTTCTTTTGTCTAATTTGACCCAAAAGTCAATTCTTGTCAAAACTTATATATGAAATACTTTTATATTTGTAATATTTCCACCTTTGGTATCGATTATCTTGGTAAACTTAATTGTTATCCTGCATCTATAGGGAGCTCTGGTCAACAAAGGCTTTAATTAATGTAATGATATTTGAAAAGATAAATATTTTCCGCTTTTATGACAGAAAATCTGTTGAAAAATTCATATATTTTTCGATTTTCATAAATATTTTCTGATCTCTCATTAAATTCTTTCGGAAGTAATTTATTATTTTCTTAATCATTAAGAAAATAATAAATTGAAAATACTTTTCATATAAAAATCCATTAAACTATTCTTATATTTGTCTCATTTGTGGCTTAATATTTGAAAATTACTAAAAAAAAACATCTTTTCATAACTTTTGCCTAATTGTAAGAAATATATTCAAAGTTAAGAATAGAATAAAACAGTTTTTTTTGGCAAAAAAATGTTAACCAAAAAATATATTGAAAGTCATTTCAATCAATCATTTCATACTCTAATTCACAACTAATTCATGTTTTCATTCATTCTTTAATTCAATTAAACTCATAAAAAGTGAACAAAAAAAGAATTTTACTTAAAATATCAAAATTATCCCTAAAATTAAAATTAATACAACTTTTAATAAATTTTCAATTTTGAAAAATTAATATATCTTGCTCACTTTAATTGAAAAATTTTACTTGTTTACTTGCTTATTTAATTTTGTGGCCATCGATTGCAAACCAAAAATTAATTAAAAATTTAATTGAAATTTACTTCTTTTCAGTTCTTAATAGTTAAGTTTTTGATAATACTTTTCGGTTAAAGAAACAAGATCAATTATAGAGTTATCTTGATTGCCTTTAAGAGTTGAATTTTAACATTTTAGCTTGGGCTTAATGATTCTTATAATAAATACTTATTATTATAATAAATTTTTTTAATTATAATTTTATAACCTAAAACTCGTTCACCAAGGTTGGTTTTGCTGCGAAACAAAACGCTGATTGAAAAATAAAGTACCTTGGAAATGAGACAGACATTATCACAATATAGATTCTATAGACTCATATAAGTAAAAATAAATGGAAATACATTTCGACCCTTTCTTTTGGGTTTTCAGACATATTTCAAGTGAAGAGAATCTAATAATTTATGGTTCAAAAGGACCTCTAATTCAGGAAATGTCTGATAAAAGAAAAAGAAAAGGAATTTTATCAAAGAATTAATCCGTTGGGAAACGATTCAAAAGTTTGAATATTAATCATTTAGGAGTGATTTATTTGAACAAGGGCCTATTTTATTGAAAGTGTCAAGGCTTTATAATTAAAAATAGTTCAAAAGTCCTATCAGTTTACTTCACTAAATAACCAGAAATTATACTCATATTTCTTATAAATTTTGTTTAAAATTTGTTTATTCATTAGTTTTATTTTTAGCTCAAATTCCCAAAAACTTAAATTATAATTAACTGTAATTCAAGTAATGAATAATTTAAACATTAAATCTGTTTTACTCTTCAAAAATGTTCTAAAATTTTATGATTTCTTCCATAATTCGATTATAGGTTTGTCTTCACACCAATGGATACCAATGGTTACCATTTTTTTCCCTAATTATTCTCTCTCTCTCTCTCT
>JAQIXI010001436.1:0-13714 GCA_034700165.1 Galumnidae sp. Gr-Ori-00277 | reverse complement strand
TTTTATTTCAAATCTTTTCTTAAATAAAATATTAATTTTCGTTAAAAAAAAGTTAATTTTATTCGCGATTTAAAAAAGAGTCAACACTTTCTTAAAACTTTAATAAGAATTTCTGTATTAACCAATAATTATGTTGAAAACTGAAAATGACCATCATACAACATTAGTGACAAGTTTATATATTAGTACTGAAATTATTTATTGATATAAATTTTTAATGAGCTTGGTAATGGTAATGGTAATGGTAATGATATTTAAAGTGAAAATTCTAAATTCAGCAAAACTTATAAAAAGTGTCAACTCTTGCATTTCGCGCGACATCTCTGAGAGTTAAGTGGAGTAAACATAAGTTCACTTTATGTGAACAACACATCACGTATTGACAGCATTTAAGGCAAAACGTGTCTAACGTTTACACATTTCTATCGTTTTGATTGAATTATCCGTATTTTGGTTCTCGAAATGACAGCACAGGTCTATCACTTTATTCCTCCTGAAATACAGGAGAATGCGAACGGTTGGGGACCCAATTCTGTTCCGGAACAGTTCAAAGACATGCCATACCAGCCCTTCTCCAAAAGCGATCGAATCGGAAAAGTATGTCTTCACTTATTCGACAAATTTTAATCCAATGATGAATAGGTCGCCGATTGGACGGGACAGACATATGCAGACAAACGACTGGCCAGTGAGTCATCACTTCTATCACTTTCTTTAAGAATATTTAATATTTTCAGATAAATATCAGTCACAGTTTGGAGGCGGCGGTCAATACTCTTATAATTTGGAAGACGACGAGAGTTCTTATCAATTGGTGGACACGACTCGAGTTGTGAACAAAATGCAAAGGGGAGGACGACTTCGCATCGGACAGGTTTGCAGACAAACACTTCTTTCAAACAATTTTATAAAACAATATTTCAGCGAAACATTAGAGGCCGACAAAAAGGCGGACAAAACCAAATGCAAGTTATATCGCGAGGAGTCAGAGGTCGTGACAAAGGAAATGTATCGGTCAGAGGGAAGTGGCAAAAGAATGTCCGACAAAAGTATGACCAAAAGGGCCAAATCGCTCAAAAGAAAAGGGATGCCTCTGTAGATGTTCGACCAACTTGGAAGATTATAGAAGAAATGGATTTCCCACGACTTTCGAAATTATCTCTGCCTTCAGTCGCCGAAGGAAAGGATGTTTACACTTGTGGTGCCCTCGAATTTTATGATAAAACCTACGATAGGGTGACCTCAAAGAATGAGAAAAGACTTCAAAGAATTAACCGAATCTTTCATACCGTCACTACAACTGATGACCCAATTATTAGACAATTATCCAAAACTGAGGGCAATGTTTACGCGACGGACGCTATTTTGGCCGCTTTGATGTGTGCGACCCGTTCTGTCATTTCTTGGGATTTAGTCGTCCAAAAGGTCGGCTCAAAATTGTTTTTTGACAAAAGAGAAGAATCAGAATTTGATTTACTGACTGTCAACGAGACGGCGGCCGAACCCCCCTTTCATCACGAGGACGGAGTCACAAACAGCATTAATTGGCCCCGAAATTTGGCACTCGAGGCCACTTTCATTAATCACAATTTCTCGCAACAAGTCTTGAAAACAGGAGAAGAAAAGTTTGAATTTGAAAATCCAAACCCTTTCATACAAGAAGACCAGGAGGGAGAGGTCGCTTCCGTCGCTTATCGATACAGAAAATATGATTTGGGGGATGGCGTCCAAGTTTTGGTTAGATGTGAACATGATGCTGTTCTCGTAGGACCAAATGGCGAAAAACAATTCATTAATGTTAAAGCACTCAATGAATGGGATCCCAGAGTAAGTCCACTCATAAATTGCAACACTTTTAACATATTTTCGAAAGACTTCCGGAGGTATTGATTGGCGACAGAAACTTGACGTTCAACGCGGAGCTGTTCTCGCAAATGAATTGAAGAATAATTCGTGTAAATTAGCGAAGTGGACAGTCCAGGCATTACTCGCCGGCTCTGACCAAATTAAATTCGGGTAAACCTTCCATTTCCTTGAATTGTATTTAATTTTTTTTTATTTAAAGATATGTTTCGAGAGTTAACTTCAGAGACTCCTCAAGACATGCAATTCTGGGAACACAACAATTCAAACCTAAAGAGTTCGCCGATCAGACGAACCTCAATATGGATAACGCGTGGGGTGTTCTCAGATGTATAATCGACACCTGTATGAAACTCAAAGACGGAAAATACCTAATTCTTAAGGACCCAAATAAAGCAACTCTTTTGCTTTACGATATTCCCGACCATACGTTCGAAACCGATGAGGAAGAGGACAGTGCAGACGATGACGAAGAAGAGGAAGAAGAAAATGAAAATTAAATATAATTTAATTCATTTCTTTTAACACAAATTTAATAATCATTTAAAATAAATTTGATTTTTATCACAACTTTTGAACGAAATTAGCTTTTCTTTAGAAAAAGGTTTTAATGACTTGTTTTGATGTTATGAAGAGTTGAACGAAAAAATGCTTTAAATTTTTGACAAAAAGTGATTCGTGAGACTTAAAGAATGGCTTTCTGTCAACTTTTGCCGCTTTTTATTTAGAATAAATAAATGAATTTTAGTTGAGTCCAAGATTTTTGATGATTTGTTCGTAAACACTCCACGCCATCGACGCCACGAGTGTTCGTCGAATCATTCGCGGCATTAGTCCACTGAATAAACCCTTCAAACCTTTTTCATTGATTATAAGAACTACTGTTGAGATTACAGAAGAAAATTCTTTCGGATAGATTTGCATTCGAGTCTTCACCTAATTTTCAAACAATTATTTGGTTTAATATTTGAACTTAAAAATAATCTTAAGTTTTATGTCTTATGATTTAGTCGTCACTATTGAAATCAATTCATATAATTTCATAATCTGAGACTTTAAACAAAGTATTGCTTAATCTTTATTTGAAGAGTTTTTTTTGACACTAAAAGATGTGACACTCAGTGGGGGCCCATCACTGGATCAGAAGATTGTTTCCCAAGCAAAAAACGAGAAGAAACAACCCCTGAATAAATTCACTCAAGAAATTGTTGACCAAATTTTAGTTTTGACTTAAATAGAGTGAGAATTATACAAAAGTAAAGTTTAGAGTAAAGAGAAGTAAACAGAGCTCTCAAATCCATTGACTAAAATCAAAGTTCGACTCATTGAGAGTTGACCTAAAGATACGACAATATTATAATTCTGTTTCCCGAAAGAAATTCTTATTTGACTCAAATTAAAAAAATATTTCTAAGTTTCTAATAGTTTATAATAATTTGTTCTAGGCAATATTGTTATGCCGCAAATGTGATGTTTTATTCTACAAAATTGATAGAAATGATAGAAAAGTTTCTCTCTTTTCTCTAAAAGTCCTTTATTTGAGTGTCGATTAATTATATAAATGTAGAAAAAGAGAATCATCCATATGTTGTCTATTATGGGTGATATAAGTTGAAAGCCTTATAACCTCATTTGCATTAAGGCTTTTGAGGCTAATATTACTCGAATAACAAAACCTTATTTACTAAAAGTTTTAAAATTATATGAATTAAATGAAAAATTGTTTGAATATTGAAATAAGTTTGAATGAAAGTGAAGACATACCACATCCATCGGGTGAGTTACAAATGAAGCCATAAGTCCAGCGTTCAAACCAATAGTAAAGGTAAGAATCGGAGAAATAGATTTGTTATTATTGGAAGCACTCGAAGAAGACATTAGCGCCAGATTTCGCATTTGGGAGTAGAACATGAAATATAAACCAGAAAAGGGGGCGTCTCTCATAAGAGTGGGTACCAGTCCAATAATAAGACCTTTCGGTCCTTCGCTGGCATACGTGTGTCTTAAGGCCTGTCCTAAACTTCCATAAGAGAAGACTCCGCTCTCATATCTTGTTTTAATAACTGTTACCGGAATCAATATTGAACCGGAAAATGTTCGGGCAATTACTCCAAAACAAACGGCTTGAATGGCCGACGGCTGACATTGACTTCCATTTGAGTTCTTACAGAAATGAGTTTTGAGAAAATCAAGAGAACAGAAGTAAAGTCCGACTCCCGGAACACAACGGAATAATGACTGAAAAATTCGTAAAAAAATTAGAAATATTTTATACAAATAGATATTTACCGGAACAGTTCCTCTCCAGAGACCAGTTATTTGTTCCTCTTTGACCACTTGAGTTAATAATGGGATTAAACGGTTTGTCGTCAATTGTCTTAAGATTGAAATAATTTTTAAGGAAATGAAAAGAAAATGAATCAAAAGAATTACCTCGAAGTGGAAGAATTGGAGTTTTGGATACGAGTCTTAACCAAATCAAAACTAAACAAAACAAATGAATTATTGGTTTCAATCATTAAATAAGTCTTTGGATAATAATTTACGGCTGAAATAATAGAGTAGAAACGGTTCCACTGACAGAACCGGCCAAAAATGATTTCAAAGTCGAGTGCTGTCAAAGAATGTCAAATAATTAGCAAAATTTAATCATTTCTTATAAAAGAAGAGTTTAAGATATGAAACAATTGAAAGTTAAGACTAAGACTAAGACAAAGACAAAGACAAAGACTTACTCCACTCAACAATTCTGTGATTCTCTTCTGAGTCTGAAATGATTCCATTCTTACAATTATGTCAAAAATGAAGAAACGATTCGTTAATTGAAAAAAATTGTTTTTATACTTAAATAAAATTTAAAAAAAAACTTTAACTAAAATATGGGATTAAAAGAAATGTCAGGACCTGAAAGTCTTTTTTAATGTCATTTTTGGTCTGGAATTGGAATATATCGTCAGATGGACTACAATATTGAGAGGAAGGCATTCACGAAAAGCTGATTAGAAGCTCTTTGTTTGCTAGTGGTTGAGTGGTGTAGTGGTGGAGTGGTTGGGCTTATCTCTGGAAAGCCTCAGAAGATAACAACTTTAACTCGAATGAATAGAAGCGGTTGAGACCAGTCATTGGCTAAACGTCATCAACAGGTGAGACACTCTCTGACACTCTTATCGACTCTTAGCAACTATTTTGAGGAACACCTGAACAGTACCTGATTTACGATTAGTCTATTACTCACAGAAAGACATTAATTCATAATTACTCCGATATTTGATATGACTTCCAAACCATTACTTCTTTACTATTAATAGTAGTTATGAATAACTACTCATAACTATAAATAACTATAACTTTCATTATTAATTTCAGGATATATTAATTAAAGACAAATTGTGACGAAATATATTAGTTTAACAAAACCTATCAATAAATGTATCTTTAAATTATTTGTTATATGATTATATGACCTTGCTATTTTTAGTATATAAGCGTTTACTTAGAGATTTAAAACTATATGGCATTAAACTAAACGACAAACAAATGATTAAATGAAGAATAAAATCTTTTGAAAACAATTGAAAAGTGTTGTTAAAACAAAAGTTGATTATAATCTGAAAGAAAGCGATGAAAACATGATATCAACAAAAAACTGTTTACAGATTACAATATTTTCCACATTTTTGGGTCAAATAAGAGAAGTCTTATGCAATCGATTCAATGTTTTTCAACAATAATTACGAGTATTAAAAGCTTTCGTTAAAAACATTTAATCCAATAAAGAGCTTATCCTCAAAGGTTTGCACTGAATCAATATCGGCCTTATTTTCACAATAAATGCTATTTACAGTTAACTGTATTATATATTAACTGATTTGTTGTTTAGTTTATTTAATCGATTACATTTTGTAGTGATTTTTTTGTTTCATTATTTAAATAAAACATAACTTTAATTTGTTTAAAAAGTGATTAATTAAATAACTTATATTAATAATTATAGACAGCATTTACTGTCAAAATAAGTGCATTGAATTTAGTCCAAACATTTCCGGATTACTTTTATTTAGGCGTTGGTAACAGTTTTGTCTTTTAAGAGTTTTAAATGTTTAAACTCATTAATGATTGATCGATGAATTATCAGAATGAATCTGACCTTGTACAAATCTGTACAAATACTGTGCCTCCACTTATAAACATTTAATCGGTTTTTCTCTACTCATAACTTATCGCTTAACTAAACGGAAACAAATAACTATAAAATTTATTGAACGGCATTTCACTTGAATTTGTTTTGCAAGAAATTTCCCAATTTTTATCTACTCTTTATTGGTTAACCAAGATTATTTGAAAAATACTTTAGTTAACAAACAACACAATTTATCACATGAATCACAAGTACCGTTTAAAAATAATCGAGCACATTTTTGGTTTATTAACAGAATTAGTATACTTAAGAACTATTTTATATAAATTATCTATCATTTTTTAACTTGGTCAGAATGGTTTTTCTTTAAGGAATTTTCCCAAAGAAAGTTTTTTTTTCTCTATAAAACACTTTTTTTTAAAAAAAAGCATAAATGAAAGGGAGATCTGAACTAATGATAGAATAGATCTAGCTAGGATGGCATATGAACTCGATCCCAGGGGGTGCTAAAGGAGGGTATTTTGGTATCGGAAGCTAAAAACCTCGACAGACCTATTGCTTATCCATAGACGTTAAGGTTTTCAAAATTCTAGGTGGTATTATGCCGATTTTTAATACCCCCCTCTTTGCCTAGGATTTAGTACTTCCAAAAGAATTATGTCTTCAACTTATGTCATTCATACAGATAATATGCATGATTTTGGATTCAAAGGATTGACCTGCTCATTTTACAAGCAATAGGAATAGATTAAAGTCTTAGAAATTATAACTTATAATTTATAAGTCATACAAATCTAATATAAGTCTTATTAATGTAATATTATGTATATTAGGAGACATGAAGTCTGGGATATCTTAATGTATAATAACTTTCATAAAAAATTTATCGATAACTCAATGAATAAACACTTCTCCGATATATTTACTGTATTTCCCATTCATTTGATAACAATCATTGATTAAATGTTATCCAAATTTCTTATTCTATATATTTTCTATAATTTATATTAATGTATAATAGAGACCCAAATCCGACAAAAATCATAAGTTGGGACCGACTTTTTCAGAGATACATTACAAATCAGGTCCTTAGACTGTATGAATAATTTTGGTTATAGAAAACATTTTTTTTAAACAAATGTCAGCCAATATTTTATATTTAAAAATAATTTTTCATACAATCACTCGACTAATATTCCATTTATTGAAATAATTTTCAAAATGATCTAGTCTCATTAAATAGGATGAAACTTTTATGAAATAGTTATATCCAGGGATGGCAAATAGGGGGGGTATTACCCGTATACCCCCCCCTGGAACGAAAAATCGGCAAAATACCCCCCCCTGGGATTTTGAAACCCTTAACATTACGTCTATGGACAAGCACTAGGTCTGTCGAGGTTTTTAACCTCCAGGGGGGGGGGTATTTTGCCAAATACCCCCCCTGGAAATCGAAGTCATTTGCCATCCCTGGTTATATCTAAAGAGTAAATTCTCTGTTAATTGAAATTTTTGGATATATCACAATCAGAGGTCTGTCCGAATGCGGTCCGATTTGGATCTCTAATGTATACTCTGAGTGATTGAATGGCCGATTGTATTGTATTCTATTTTTATGCGATAATTCATTCAATATATCTATATTTAATTCGCATAATACCAATGAACTTTTTTTTGAGTAAATAAATGCAATCAAGTAATAATACCATTAATTGCATTAAATCCTTAAATTTATTTTCAATATTATTAATATTAATCTTTTTTTTAAATAATTTATTCCTTTAAATAAAATTTCTATTCATAAACTCAAATATAAGTTATATATTTAACTCTCAATCAATTAAAATATAATAAAATCGAAACATATTTTTACTATAATTTTGAAAATTATGAGTATTAGTACGTCATTGAGGGCTCTTTAATAATCCACTCGTGTTTTAATAATTGATGAGTCTTTGGTCTTAAACTCATGTCTGGCTCTAACATAATATCGACGAAACTTTTCAATCTTTTGGATAGTTTTGATTCGATATCAATGAAATTCCAGTCAGACATCACCTGTTTTTCTATCATTTCTTTTTGTTTTTCTAATTTAAAGGGAAGACTATTGCAGAGCATAACAAAGAGGCAAATGCCAAGACTCCAAATATCGGATACTAAAGGGTTATGCGGTAACTGTTGAAGAACTTCTGGCGCTAAATAACCCCAATTATGGATCCACTGATTATTTTCTTTATTTTGATTAACTATTACTGCAAAACAAAAATCAGATAATTTTGGGCTCAGATTTTCTGTCAACAGAATGTTTTCCAATTTGAGGTTCCGATGCGCCAACTTTTTTGAGTGCATATAATCCAAACCTTCAAGAATTGAAACAAATAAAAGCCATGACATTAATTCAGAAAAGGGGCCCCTTTTTGATAACAAATGAGCGACACTTCTATTTGGAGACAATTCCATGACTACAATCAGTTTTGTGAGGCTTTGGATTACTTCAAACACTTTAATAACGTTTTTATGATTAAGTTTGGGAATTATATCGACCGCCCGAGACATGAATGTAATTCCATATTTATGATTGACTGCAATTGTGTCCAACACTTTAATGACCACATCCTTTTTCTGACTCATATTGAAAGCCTTATAGAGCTCAGCATAATTGCCGGATCCAATCGATTCAATGACTTGATATCCACGAGAGTCCATTAGGTTTTTAACCGATTGAAACTCTTCAGAATTTTTATCGATTAAACCGAACTCATTATAGTATTTCAATGATAATGACTTTTGTCGAACCATTACTCTGTCGTATGAATTATCTCTACTTTTATTTCCATTCAAAGGCTATAATAATTTATTGTTAATTGTGTTCAACAAAATATATTTTTTACCACAAATTCTGCTCTAATTTTCTGTTCGTTTATTAATATTTGTTGTGTTATCTCTTCATCAGAAAAGTCAGGCGAAGAAACACTTTTTTGGTTTGAGTTGTCATCGATTATTATTTTCTTGACTTTTCCAGTATTATATCTTTTCTCGGTTTTATTTTTCGTTTGATTTTCTTTATTAAGAGAATCCTTTTTTTCAATTCCTTTCACTTTATTATATTCTTTGCTTTTCTTAGGGTTACAGCAAAAACATAAAACACTGAAAAAGGACCCCATTTTTCAAATTTTGTTTTGAATTTTCTCTTGACTTTAAATAAAAATAATTTCAAATATATATCTATTTATTATAATTTGAATTTATTCTGAATTATGAGCGAGCAACATTTATTTATATGTAAAGACAGAAAAATACTATTCTATGAGTCATATGAGTGAAAGTATTCAAAATTCAAACTAGAAAATTATTTAAACACAAATTATATTAAATATAATTACATTTTATTAATTAATGTTAAAATTTAATTATAAGTTATAATTTATAACTCAAATAAAAACTAAAATTTTGTCGACTCAGGAAAAGACTAAAAGTGTGACAAAAAAGTAAACTTAATTAAAGATTTATTCAATTGTTTGTTGACTAATATTTCAGATAATTTTTTTATTTCCAGAAATTTCCAAATAATTTATTTGAAATGAAAAAAATAAAAAACTGTATTTTGAACTGGTACAATTTCCTTGTAAAAGTTGAACTCTTATGTATTAGTTACAAGCAAGGAGATTTTTGAAAAGTTGATACTAATTTTCTAATACCTTTATTTTCTAACTTGATCAAAATTCGCCGGTTTATCCTATTTTTCAAAATTTAAGAAATCCTTTATTTATAATTTATAAATTATAACAATCTTCGAATAAAAATGAACAAGTTAATTAAAGTCAAAATTTATTAATTTTAATGACATTTAGATTTAAATTTAATTTTTGGTTAATTGGAATGAATGCAAAACTAATTCTTCAGTAAATGTTTTCACAAACTTTTTATATTAAAATTTAAGTTTTATCACATTATTTGTTCTCTTGATATCAATAAAAAGTAAATGAATAATAAAAATATTTTATTACTTTAGCCAAAAGCAGATATGGCTAATGGAGAAGGGTTTGAGAGGAATTTCCAGGGGGTGCTAAGAATGGCTATATATGCTATTTTTTAGTTATATTTTTGTCTTTTAAAAATTCAAAGCCTTTAAAACTATTTTATTCTCATTTTTTATCACTTTTGGCTTAAAATAACGAAAATTTGCAAAAATTTTATGATTTGATCCAAAACTATTTTATGGGTTTTAAAACTTAAAAATTTAAAGCTTTTTACAAATTTTAAATATTCTTTCAAAAGCCACCTAAAAGGTAAAGGGGTCTACAATGTCTACCGATATTTCAATCTGAGGGTTGAATTTCTCTGTTGAAAGGTTTGCGAAATCTGTAATTTCTGGCTAAAAGTGAGCCCCGAATAAGAAATTTTTTTTAAGTTGGAGGACAGCATAACTTTGAATGTCTTAATACTCAAAAGCATTAACTCATAATTTGATTCATAATTAGTTATTTGATTGAATTGACCACAACTTTCAAATGTGAAGAAAACTTTAGTTAAGGCTTTGATTTAAGTTTAATATTAAAATAAAAAATAATTTGAAAAAATAAAAACACAAATTAGTTGCGAAAAGAATTAAATTTTAAAAATAATTTCCAACAAAAAAGTATATAAATTAATATTTTATTAGAAATTAACTAAAAATAAATAATTTTGTGGTCAATAGATCTCTGAAATAATTTGATGGTTTAATAAAGTTATTGATCGGTGAAATCAATTTCATTGATGTTTTGTTTTGACTTTTCAATGAATTCTTTGGTCTTTTTTTTAAAAAAAGGAACTGATTTTCATTTGAAATTTAATTGAATTAATAGAAATGTTTGGTCACAAATCATTAAAGTTTATGACTTCTTCAGATGACTTTCGAGTAATACATTCTCGAACTGATTGTAAAATAATATTCACTCTTCGGTCTAAGGCTTCCAAATGTGGTTCACTTAAGACAGGATTCACCGGATCCTTAGATAAGGATTTTCTCATTAAATCTAAAAATAAATTTTTTAATGATTTTGAATAAAAATATATTTAATTACGGCTTAAAGTGTTGTCTTCTTCTATGAAACTAAGGATAGTTCGAAGAGTCGATTGTCTTATAACACAACACTGTGAGAGTGGGGCCAGAATAGAAATTTCATCATGGTGAGACTGACCAAAACTGATTTCACATTATATTTCATTTAATGTATTTTTGTAACTCAATTCATACCCTCTTCCGTGATCTAAGTGTAGGGGAAATGTATTGTTTCCGAATTGTTTGAACGTTTCGTAGTGATGGCGATCCATATTTCCTATTAAGAAGTCGAGGATCGACATATCGATCAGATCTAATAGTCTTCTTCCCTCGTCATAAGGCGATAATTTCTTCACTACTTTATCACAATAAGTGGGATCTGTTTCCCAAATGGCTTTTCTTCTCTTATGATATGACCTCCGATAGGGATGTCTCCATATCTGTAATAAATAACAAAAATTAACTCAAATTACAGTTAAATTTATAAATGATTTAATGAATGGTAGGCCTAAAATATTTATTTTAGGATTTACTCAAGAATTGGCTCAAAAGAAAAGAATTAATTTAATGAAACAAAAAGGCTTTTCAAGAATTAATACAAACAATTAACTGTTTTACTGATATTTCGGTTATTTTCTAAGCCTTCAAAGTCTTGAGTGGATTCTAACGTTACAATGAATTAACTATAATATTGTTATTTGTTTGAAGACAAACGTATTATCTTCTGATGAAAAGAAGAAATTAATTTAAGACCAGAAAATTGAAAACAATTTCCTCCAAACATTCATTTGATATAAATGTAATACTTTTGTTGTGTCAAATAAAAGACATACCTTTCTCGGAGCTAATTCTTTAGAGGGCAGAAAAGCTGCGAAACTGCCTTCAAGAAGGTCTGGATGACCACATATGGCGTGAGCGGTATCACAATAATAACCACATTTCCCGTGAAAACAGAGATTATTAGCTTTAATAAAGAGAAAAGTAATGAATCAAAAAATATTATTTTAACAATAAATGGGAATAATTCTGATATTTTCCAATAAAAGAATACAATCATTCAATTCGTAATTTAAGTCAATCTTTTAGTTTATATGAATATTTTGTGTTATATATAAAATGTGATATACCCGGCGATACGAAGAATGTTTTAAGCAATTCATCGTCTGAGAGATCAAATATTTCTGAAGTCATGTTAAGCACTCTTCCAACCACTGGAGGGGCTCTTCTGAATCCCAAAATTCTGTTGAATAATGAAATGTAACTTAAAAAGAGTGCAAATAATCAAAATAATGGACACAAACCGATCCAAATGAAAAGATGCGATTTCACTGTTGTGTCGCTCGTAATCAGTAAAATAAAAATGATTCGGATCTGTTTCTCTATCTCGAGGGAACCTATCAGTGCAATAAAAAATCACAATTTATTCATTGATTTCCAAATCATTCATTAATATATCCATTAAATAATGTATTAAATGACTTCTTTTTATATGTCGTTTGAGACAAATATTATGTCGACTTCTGTCGATATCTCACAAATAATTTCATAAATTGTCGTTATTTTCACAATCATTAAGATTTGAGATTTCAGTCGATTTTAAATTATTATATATATTTGACATTAATTTATTCAAAACAAAGAAATGTTTATTAAAGTCATTTTATTTTTGTAAAAATAACGAATTCATGAAAATTTATATTTTTTTTTGATGTGTCGAACATTTCTGAAAAATTTATGTTTAAAAATAAGAATTATTACTAAATTTAATTCAAATAATTGAAATCTATTCTGGAATTAATTAATTTTCTATTAAATATGTATTAGCTCTCAAATAATAGTAATGACTTTAATTAAAAAGTTTTAATTGATCAAGGGAATGTTCTGCTTTTAATTGCACTCAAAACGTGAAACGGAATATATTCTCATATAATCGATCAAAAACTTAAAACTTAACACTAAAAATATAAGAGATTTAATTATCATATAAAGTAAAACTCATGTTTTATATATAAAATATTAAAGAGCATGGTCAAATCACATTAGTCAAAATCGATTTGAAAGATATTTTTAAAAATAAACTGAATTTTCTAAACTTAAATAGAGATACTTCTGAATAATATTGTGTTTACGAGAAATTTTATTAAAATAATGAGAACTTTAATTAGAAAATAAGAGAAACTTATAAAATGAAAGACATGTCAATCACTAATTCAAATACTTTTTATCGAAACATATTTACCTAAAAAATTATAATAAAATCAAATTCTTTATCTTTTTTTAAAGTCAATATAAATGCTTAGAATATTTTCTTCGGAAATTCTAACAAAATTTAAAGCATTTTATACTCTTTCGCTATTTTTTTGTCAAATAAATTGTTTTCTTTTATTTCGTTTTTAATATTTTTGAAAAATTGATTTCAATCTACTTTCAAATATTCAATAAATCATTGGATAAAAAATGTATCCCCAAGGAATACGTTTAGAATAGTTATTTGAGTACCGCATAGGCTTGAATAGAGCCTGTCCTCCGTTCTCGTAATCGATAATCAATTTTAGTTGAGTTCCCCCTTCTTTTTGACCTTAAATTATAAGAAAAACTCAATTTATTTAAAAATATATGAGATAGTTCTCTCTCTCTCTCTCTCTCTCTCTCTCTCTCTCTCTCTCTCT
>JAQIXI010001435.1:0-13726 GCA_034700165.1 Galumnidae sp. Gr-Ori-00277 | reverse complement strand
TTTAATAATTTTATTATAAAAAAGCTGTAAATCTTAATAAAAAGAAAAGAAAAGAGAGTAAAATGCATAATATTTTATGAGTTGAGTATACCAAACATTTACAGTTTGCAAAAAAAAACTTATAATAAATTGCTATATTTTAAAAACGGTAAGCGTAAAAAAAAATTCGAATTCATATTCGAGATCAGAGTTAAATTCTACATCGAAAACATATATAACATCAATAAATTACTGTGTTATAATAAGCAGTATAACAGTCAGAATAAAGAATAAAAATGTTGTCAAATTAAAAAAAATTTTTTTATCAAAATGCTTAACTATTTAAGAACCTAGTTCAGCATTTATTCTTGTTAGTTGAGTATATTTAGATTAGATTTATAACTAATTCCTTAAAAAGTGTCACATTTGATAAAATATTAAATGAATTTGATTTTTCTCTAAATTTAATTTACATGTATGGCTTATTTTTTTATCTCTAATCAAAATTAAACCTGCACCAGAATTGCATTATAATTCGAAAACTCGAAACTATGGCAAAATTATTAATAGTATTTACTCCTGTAGTATAAAATAATACAGTATACATACAATACCTTAAAGTGATTTTGAACATTTTGGATATAATTTTAATTTATTTAAAGTTTGTTTTATAGTTATTTTACTCAAACATTATTCTATTTGAAAATATTAATTTTGTATTCTTTATATTGAATTTGATTTCATTGAATTTCATTAGATTGAATGAAAATGAAAAATAAGTATAGCTAACGAAAAATTAATTTACCAAAGTTAGACTTGATCAAAAATTTGCTATTTTTTAAAATTAATTGCTTAATATACATACTTTATAATAGTGGATTAGTTTAAGACGATTTAGGGTTCGGATAAATTAGTGTACCCTTTTTAATTTTCATTACTAACAAAAGAACTCCCTGTCCTCCATGTGGTTGGTGTAAATCCAAATAGATATATCTCCCCCTGTCCTCTCCGTTAATATTTGAAAAATAGGTCTCTATAAATACATGAACATCCTTCTCCCATTTATTACTATTTAAAAGAATATGTCTCTAGAAAGGCACTCTCCTCCCTTTAACTAACAAAAGGCTATAAATTTCATATTAATATTCAAAGAAAAATTTTCTCTTTACTAGCAAAAGCCCTCCCTGTCCTCTCCGTTAATATCTGAAAAATAGGTCTCTATAGATACATGAACATCATACTCCCATCCATTACTATCAAAAAGGCTAGATATATCTCCATTACTAATAAGAGGCCTTCCTATCCTCTCCGTTAATATCTAAAGCATAGTTCTCTAGATATACATGAATCTCCCAGTCCTCTCCGTTCTTTTATGCAGAATCTCTAGCATAGCAGTAGAACGCCGTTCTTATCTGCAGAGGTCTCCTTTACAACACTAGAGGGGTGTGGGTGGGTGGGTTGGTTGGTTGGTTGGTGGGTGTAAAACGAATATATATACTACACCTTATTACATAAATGTAGTGAAAAAACTGTAAAATTTACTTAATTTTTATTATAAATATGACAAAATTTTAAGTTATTATGGATTGGACTTCCAAATCCAGGAATAGTTTTTCACTACATTTACGAAGTGATATGTAGTATATGTATTTGTTTTTCACGCACCCACACACAAAATTTGTCCACACTTTTGACATAATGTTTAATTGGAGACCATTCGTACCAATTTTTCCCAATTGTTTTTTCGTGAAATTAACGGTTGAATATTATATTGTATCTGAATATCGATTTTATCCCGAAATAATTGATTTCTTTAAGTCCATTCAATTAATAGACAGAATTTTTGGACGAATTAGGCTGAAAAACATTTATTATTCTCAAATTAAATGCAATGGCTTTATACACATCTCCAAATTTGAATGTTTATAATTTTTGATATAATTTTCAGTAGATTTAATAATAGTTTACAGTTTTTAATATTAAAATAAACAAAAATTTAATAATGAATTTTCAGTCCTTTACAGCTCAGTCCCAAAGAACTTATGATGATATAAACAAAAAATTTCTTAAATCAAATATTTTTGTGCTAATTGTAAGCATAAGACCACTGTTTCCAATATCTCTGCAAAGGTTAGGCCTCATTTGCAAAACAAGGGCTCATTTAACCCTTAGTATTGCTCTGCTAGATAGTTACCGAAAGCTTTAGCAAATATCTACTAGACTATTAATTTGATTTATTTAAATTGTGTTCAGACAACTACATTGGAGTAGATTTATACTAAAAATAAAATAGTATTTCTTAATTACTAATTATTAATTACTGATATAATTATTTGAAAGATATTTGTTTTATTCTTTCAAATATTGATATGTTTTCATTGATATCTAATGAAATTGAATAATATTGTTATAAATGTTAATTGTTAAAATGTAAAAAAGGAATTTATTTCATTATAATTTTTAACATAATATAAAATTGTAAATCCGCAGCATTTTCCAATTTTAGTGTTTAAAATTTTTGATATTTTCAGTAAAGTTAATAATATATTACAGTTTATAAAATTAAAATGATATTCAATAAAAAAATCAATTTTTACAAAAATATACATTTTTTAATATAAATTCTTTTTAATCAATTATCTAAAATTTTAATAAAAACATTATTTTGCTAAAATTATTAGGTTTTCTTCATCTTATTATCAGTTTCAATCTGGTAATTAGTAGTAATTCAAACAAAAACTATAGGTTTTGAGCAAGTGAATTTTGTGGACTCTATTTAAGCCAATATATTATTAAAATGATTTAAAACTATAAAATTAATAAAAGCTTTATTAAGTAAACTGAAAAAGTAATCATTGTTTAACTTGGTCATATGGAATTAGTTTAAAAAATTAGTTTTGAATTCTTCTTGATAATATTATTTTTTTCTAAAATCATAATTTACTAAAATAGTTGTTATTCAATGTATATCTGTTTTAAAATGAGCTAAAGGGTACACATTAATAACTAAAACTAATTCATATAATTTTAATTCAGTATTAAAAACAAAATCTTGTTCTTTGCCTCATAAAACATTTTTTTAAACATTTTTATAAAACAATGAAGATTTGTTAAATTGGTTATTATAATTTAATTATAATACTTGGATATAAAATTATGTGTAGGTCAAATTTAATTAAAACAATAAAATTTACCTTGGCTTTACATCAAAATTTTAAATAATAACAATTGGTTTAATTTTATTAATTAGTTTATTAAAAAGTTTAAAAATTCAGAATAATAACTTATATAACCTAAAGGAATATAAATTTAAAATAAAGGACTTTCACAATTCTTCTCTAATTATAAGAATATTTTTCACTACATTTACGCAGTAGGTGTAGTATATAGTTTCGTTTTACACCCACCCACCCACCCACCAACCCACCCACCCACATTTTTATAACATAATTTAATGACAACTCTTTATGTTTATAAATATTTTAATAAATAATCCAATAATTCAAATAAATATCTGTTCTCTTATCAATAACTACAATAAAATCAATATTTATATTTAAATTTTTTATTTTTAAAATTTAATTTATTAATTTAATTACAAATTTATATGTTTGAAAAACATCCTTTTTCAAAATTCCTATTAAAATTTTTAAAGAATAACTTAAAAGAATAATTAAGTAAAAATAAAAAAATTAAAATAAATTGTTGCAAATTAATAATTCTTACTAGATAATATTTGCCAAGCATAAGTTAATGAAAATGCAATTAGTTAAAACTTTATTTTTAAAATTTATTATGAAAAGCTTATTGTATTCAGAAATGAAGATTACTAGACAAGTTTACAACTCTAATGGGGCAATCGTATTTCAATTAAATATAAATAATAACATAGCGGTAAGAAACTAGAATTAATTTTGAAGATTTTGGGTATATTTTAAATTTATTTAAAGTTTGTTTTACAGTTTTTTTTAAATTTAAGTTAAGAGTTAATAAATCTGTTTTAATTTGTTTAAAATTCTTATTTTTGACTTTTACTGATTTCCAAAATTAACGTTAATTTAAATTAATCAACATCTGTTTAGTTCTCAATTATTTATGAATCAGATCTTCCAAAATAATTATAAAATTCAATGCCTCAGATATTATTTTTTATTTATTTTTTAAAATTGTATTAAAATTGTATTAACATCAGTTTAATTAACAATAATATTTAGAAATATAATAAATGTTATGATTAATTATGTTATTTCCAAGTTAGAAAACCAAGAATAATTCTAAAAAGAAACATATTGGCAAACTTAATATTCTGTATGAAATGTTTAAACAGGCAAAAATTAATAGTTTTCTGTGTAGAATCAAATTTTTCAATTAATTAGGATAACAGGTATGAGCAGATCTATTCGTTTTCAATACAAAAAGTCTCAGAATAATAATAAACTTTACAAATGTTAGAATAAATTCCTTAACTCATAAATTGTTTAATTATTAAAAACATAATATAAGAAACTACTATCAGATTTAATTTACAACAAAATCCTAAATGTAATTATTTATGGAATATAATTATTAGAATATGTGTTAAATAGATAAAATGTAATATATAAAACATAAAACATCCGAGATCATCTAGATGACCACTATTAATTTATAAGTTTTTTGGTATAATATAAAATTATTTTAAGTTAAAGATACAGTTTTTCAAAACATAAATATATCTTACTAATTTGAAATTCTATTCGAAAATATCATTTTTGTATTTTTATTTTGAATTTGATAAAATCTAAATTCATTTATTCGAGGATGCTTTATATGCTTAATGTTTCTATAATTTTTTTTTGCTAATTTCCCAAAACAAGCTAATCTCTAATTTAAAGAAAAAGCTTCAAATTTAAAATGGAAAATGTTGGCAAGCTATTTATTTTGAAGAATTTGATATATTTAAAATTTATTTAAAGTTTGTTTTACAGTTTTTTAACATTCAATTTATAAGTTAACAAATCTTTTTGAATTTGTTTTAAATTCTTATTTATGACTAAGCTATTTATTCTGTTTTATAAATTTATACTTGTTAAAATTAATAGTTTTATTGTTATAAATGTATCAATGAGAGAAAATGAATTTCTTATCAAAACTAAAATTTATACATAAAAATCCAAAAATAAACAGAATTATTGTCGAAAATAAGGGATAAATTTGGTAAATGTGGTAAATTTACAACAAAACCCCATATGTAATTATATATAGAATATAATTAATATAATATGCGTTAAATAGATAAAATGTAATATATAAAATATAATAATATGCCATATGCTTTCAAACCAATATTTAATTTGAAATTTCTAGGTATAATATAAAATTATTTTAAGTTAAAGAAACAGTTTTTCAAAAAATAAATGTATCTTAATAATTTCAAATTTTAAGATAAAATTCTTTTCGAAAATATTAATTTTATATTTTTATATTGAATTCAAAAAAATTTCTAATTTCATTCATTCGAAAATACTTTATATGTCTAAAATTTCTTTAAATTTTATGCTAATTTCACAAAAGATACTGATATTTTTTTGAAGAAAACACTTCAATTTTAAAGTAAAAAAGGTTGACAAGCTAATTAATCTGTTTTGTAAATATAAACATGATAAAATTAATAATTTTATTTTTATAAAAGAAACAATGAGAGAAAGAGAAATTTATAACCAAACTATGAACCATAATTTAAAATCCAAAAATAAACCGAAATATTGTCTAAATTATAGGATAAATAGATAAAACAAAAATTTGTAAATTATAAAATAATACAGTATACGTACAATACCTAAAAGTGATTTTGAAAATTTTGCATAGATTTTTAATTTATTTAAAGTTTGTTTTACAGTTTTTTACGCAACTATTATTCTATTTGAAAATATTATTTTTGTATTCTTTATATTGAATTTGATCTAATTTCATTAGTTCGAGAAAATCTTATATGCCTAATGTTTCTGATTAATCATTGAGAGATTGTAATTCATATAGAATACAATTATAATAATATGTGTTAAATAAATAAAATTTTATATATAAAACATAAAATAATACGCCAAGAAATTAAACCAATATAAATTTTGAAGTTTCTTGGTATAATATAAAATAATTTTAAGGTAAAGATACAGTTTTTAAAAACATAAATATATCTTAATAATTTAGAATTTCAAAAAAAAAATTCTATTCGAAAATATCAGTTCTATATTTTTTAATTAATTCGATAAAATATCTTATTTAATTTTTTCGAAAATAATTTATATGTCTAAAGGTTCTATAACTTTTATGCCAATTTCACAAAAAAGGTAATTTCTTTAATTTTGAAGTGGAAAAGGTTTACAAGTTAATTATTCTGCTTAATTCTGTTTAAGTTAACTATGGGTGAAGTGTTTAATATTTTGAATCAAATCAGTGCTAAAATTGAATTAAAAAGACAATCGATTTTTGACGAAATCAAAGGTAAAAGCGGAGCAATTAGTCGCGATACCTTCAAATCATATATAAATGATCTGGTTAATGTAATTATTAACGAGAAAATTAAAGTTCAACAAACGAAACAGAAAACGCCCCAAAAGGTCGACATATCAGTGCAGACGACTCATCAAAACAATGAAAAAATTAACGATTCAATACTTTTGGACCAAAAATACGAAGAATCGGTGAATGGAAATCAACTCAAAAGTCTGGAAAAATCAATTAATGACAAATTTAATAAAATTGAGGACACAATTGAAAGTCTACTAAATTCCAAGAATCAGAGGTTCAGTAAACAAGAAGTTAACCGATCTCAGCAAAAGAGCAAGATCTGTTGGAGTTGTGGTAAACCTGGTCATATAAGCAGATATTGTCGCTCAAATTTAAACAGCACTCAAACGACAAACTATACTCATTTCCAATCAAATGGTAAACAAAGTATATTTTCGAGTCCTAAGGAAAGGATTGTTTTGCCTCAAAGGGACCGTCATTTTTTATACCAAGATCATCCAATGAAAACAAGTGTGACAAGGCTTCCGTTCCATCCATTCACAGCAATACCTCCCTGTCCATACCGTCACGAAAATCAGATAAGAGTTTAGATAATAATCATAAAATTTCTGTATTTTTTTCAAACCCTAGAAGTTTATGCAACAAAATTAATGAAATTAAGTCAGTTTTAATTGAATATAAGGTAGATATTTGTGTTTTGAATGAAACCTGGTTATCAGATAAAGTACCTGATAATTTCATTTTTGAAAATTACTTTGTTTTCCGTAAAGATAGAGATAAAAGAGGAGGAGGAGTACTCATTGCTATTAAAAACTGTTATAAATGTATAGAAAAAGAAGTAAAATCAGATAAAGAAGATATTTGTGTTGAAATATTTGTTAAAAACAAAAGACTTTTATTTTACACACTTTACAGAACACCAAATATTCAAATAGATTTTGAAACTCATTTTAATAATTTATTTAATTGTATTGACATTAGTTCCTATGATTTTATTTGTATTTTAGGGGACTTTAATAATAATTTTAATGACAAAACAGAGAGACTCACAAATCAGTCACAAATATTAAGAGAATCATTGCTGTCATTTGGTTTAAGTCAAATAGTCTCTGAACCAACTTATCCATCAATAAACTCAAAATCAATACTAGATTTAGTTTTTATAAATAATGTAAATCTTTTGAATGATCTTAAGGTAATACCAAATATTTCCCCAATTTGTGATCATAAAGCTATTCATTTTGAACTTAATATCAGGAAAAATGCAAAATTAGTAAAACGTATAGAAACATATGATTATAATGAAGTAAATATTCTACAATTAAATAATGAATTATTTGCTTTTGATTGGTTAGAGTTTACCAAAAATTGTGAGACAATTAACTGTGTATTTACTAAAATGAAAGAAAAATTTGAAATTATTTTCAACAAAAATATCACCAAAAAAGTTAAATTTTTAAGAAATAAGAATTTTTATAATAAGAAAGTTAGAGATCTGATTAGGAAAAGACAAAATTTGGTTAAATTAAAAAAATATGCAAGAACTTTTACAAAAAAAAATATAATTTTTTCACAAAAAGTATTGGTAATGAAATTGAATTATTTGAAAATTCAAAGTTCGATAAAATAATTTCTGACTCAAAAATTTTTTACAGTTTATTTAAATCTATCAAAATATTAACAAAACCTTCAAATCAGTTGACGTTTTTAGATGAAAACGAACAGCAAATCAGTGATAAATTTATAATTGTAGAGAAATTTCAAAAATTGTTTGAAAGCAAATATTCAGTAAATACTAGTATTATCCCACATATGAATCAATATTACGAAATGATTGAACCACTAAATAATATTGATATAAATATGAATGATATAATTACTTCTATTAAAGCTTTTAATACAAATAAGTCTCAGGGTAAAACCTTTCTTCCAAATAAAGTCATAAAAACTTGTTTAAATGGTAGTTCAAAAATATTGTTTACATTATTTTATAAAATTATTGAATTTAAAAAAATTCCTGAAGAAATGAAACTATCGGTCATTTCACCCATTCTTAAACAAAATAAAAGCAAAAATTGATTTTCTTCATATCGTGCGATATCTGTTCAGCCCAATATATATAGAATTTTTGAAAATTTAATTTTAAATAAGTTTTTACCTTTTTTAACAATAAATAAGATTATTCCTGAAACTCAATTTGGTTATAAAAAGTATGTATCAATTTCTGATTTACACCAAAAAATGCAAAATATTATTCTTAATTCTCTAAATGATTCTAAAGTCAGAGCAGTTGACATAATATTTCTTGATTTAAGTGATGCTTTTGATAGTATTTCACATAAAATTTTATTAAACAAATTGAAATTCTATGGAATCTCTGGAGATATGTTTGAAATATTTGAGGAGATATTTAAAAATCGCTCACAAATTGTTAAATATAATGAATGTTTTTCTTCGAAAATACATCAAAATTCAGGGGTATTGCAAGGGGGGTTTTAAGCCCATTATTATTTAACTACATTTACAAAGTAAAGATATTATATAGAATCGTCTTCCCCCCCGCTTTTTGCTTGCAACGGGGACTACCTCTTTGAAGATTAACGGGTAATATTCAATCTTTTATTAGTGAAGGAAATATTCTTACACTCTTTCTTAGTAATGGAAGGGACAGAAAGGCCTTTTGCTAGTAACAGGAAAATATTTCTTTGAATATTAACGGCTAATTTATACTGTCTTTGCTAATAAAGGAGAGGGCAGGGAGGTTGAAGGCTCTTTGAAGATCAAATTTATTATTTTTAGTCATGGTTACCCAGATTTAGCCTTTATTTAAATTCTTGGGTTTTAAAAATATTGATATTTTTCCTTTTAAAACCCTCTATAATTTATATACTAATTTTAACCCTTAAATGTAGTTCAATTTGAGTTTGAACGCAAACCTTTATTTTATCATGCCCATTTTACTTTTAGGGTTTGATCATTTTCCATTAATTTTTATCTTGATTCTTGAAAATAGTCAAGAATCTATTGCTCTATAGGGTCAGGCAGAAAGTAAGTGCACAATATTGTAGCATAAGGGAGCACTGGGTAGCCCTTGGGATAACCTGGAAAAAATTAAATATTTGAAAAAATAAGTTTTAATCAAGTTTAAACATTTTCTTTATAATCTCTTCTTTAATATTAAACAAAGCATTTATTATTTTAAAATAAAATATAATTATAATTGCATCTTTTCAATTTTTATATCATTTTACAAATCATTTATTTAAAGATTAATTAAGTTATTTTATAGCTTTTTGAGAAAATATTAAATATAATATTTTTGATAATATGGTGTTTATATGCATAGTTTTAAGTTTAAAAATTAACATATACAAAATAATTTTATAAAATTTGATACTCAAATTAACACAATACATTTTTTTTATAATTTTAACTAGTTATCAACATTATTTTATTTAATTTTTTAGATTAATATTTTCTAACATTATTATAATGTTGAGCTTAAAATTTTACCAAGTTAATAAATAAAACAACTGTAATTTTCATATAAAATCTGTTTTTAATTAATCAAAAATTATCTTTCAATGAATTGAAGAAAAAGACTATTCAATTATTTTAAACAAATTTATATTTAAATTACCAAGTTAATTAACATTTTCTAACAAAGATCTCTGCAATATTTCAATTTGTAATTTTAATTAAAAAAATACTAACTTTAATTAATTTTAAGCATGTTTTATTAAGTTACATAATATACTTGTTTATTTTGTTATATATATTTTTTATAAAACAAAAAATTAAAAATAAAATTTTAAATTCAAAATAAAAACATTTAATTTTCTTTTTACTATTTCCGTTTGAAAAGCTTTAATTGGTAAAATAAACTAAATTTAATTATAAATGATTTTATAAAACCAAGAAAATTAATTCCCGATTGAAATGCAAGATTGTTAAAATTGAATGATTTTCTAACAAAATTTTTTATACTTTGTACTAGATTGATCTTTGAATTTGTTTACACTTCATTATTAGAATTTTTTATCAAATTTTTATTTAAATTTAAAAATTTGTAAAAATTTTATGATAATCAGATAGCATAATTATATGGCCTTGGTAGAAATTTATAAATAATTCTAAAATATAAAATTAATAATACAATTATTTCAATAAATAATCGATTTATTTTAATTTTTGTAAAAGCAAGTTAATTTCTTAATTTATTTGATTTGTTAATTTAGTGATTAACACTTTTAATAAAAATATTTTTTTTAATATTTCAAATTAATTGAACGATCTCATAATTTAAGGTTGCGATCTGTAATTTTTGTTTTAGAATTATATAAATTTATCAATTTTAATTTGATTTTAGTTTTGAATGGTTATATTCTTAATATCACTTTTTATTACAAAGTACTTTTATTCTTTTTTTAAGTTGTCGAGTAAAATTATTTTGCAAAAATTTAATACCAAAAATAAAGTATAAATATCGGAAAAATAGATAAAATAAAATTTGTAAAGTGTAAAAAACTTCCCCTTTTTATTCGAAACTTTATTTTTAAGATTTTGGGTATATTTTTAATTTACTTAAAGTTTGTTTTACAGTTTTTTAAACAATTAAATTATTAGTTAACAAGTCCCTTTTAATTTGTTTCAAATTAATATTTATTACTTTAATGATTTTTAAATATTTAGAAAGGAATATTTTTAATAATTTCATGGCAATTTTATAATTTTACCAATAAAATTTTGTTAGAAATCAAAACATTTCATTATAAAATTAAATAATTTATGTTTCGATACAAAAAAATAAAACAATTAAAAAACTTTAAGTATTAGGTCTGCAGAAATGTTATGCGAATATTTTGGCTCCTTATTTAGATGTCTTATTTTAACTAGTTCACAATTGTTGACAATTTTTTTGTAAAGTAATTATTAAACAGTTATTACTAAACCATTATTTTTGTAAAAATAATTTAAATTATTCTGTGTCCATCAATGGCTACCGAAGATTTTTTAAAGATACATCTAAGAAATTATTTATCGTATAAATTTGATTGGGCACAAAAGCCACGGTTGATACCAAAGGGATTCTTTCGATATATGGCCACAAATGCCTTATTGTTAGTCATTGTTATTGATTTAAGAACTGTTCCGAAATGGTCGCAGAATACATGAGGACCTCCCGAAGTCAAACCGATCCTCAGGGGTGGACAACGAAGAATTAGAACAAATGATTGGATCAGATTTAGAAGAAAGTCGTAAACAGTTTGCTCTACAACTGAACTTCAAATTTGAGACCATTCGCGACCACTCGCATCAAATCGGGAAACCATTTCGGGCAGGTGTTTGGGTTCTATCAATTTTACAGCCGAAAAAGTCATCAAAATATAGTGCATTTTTTCTAAAATGACCATGAAAAAAATCCGAGGATTAGGGTTTGAATTTTTACCCCACCCATCACATAGTACAGATATTGGCCCATCACATAATCATCTGTTCCACTCTCTCGAACACTACTTAAGGGGGAGGAATGACTAAAATATAAAGGGCCTCAAAACTGACCTAGCAAAGTTTATCGATGAATAGGACAGGACTTTTTATTCCGGTGGGATCACTTTTTTGGTAGACAAATGGTAAAAGGTGATAGATAATGATGGAATTTACCAAATTGATTAACTGCTATTATTTTGAAAATAAATGACCTTTAAAGTTTTGGACTATATATTCGCATAACTTTTCTGCACCTCTAATAAATCATTGAAATAAACATAATTTTTTCAGCCTTTTAAAAGTTATAATAATGGTTAGTGTAGATAGTGTTCATTTTTTATGAGAAAATTTATTTTATTGATTAGTTCTATTAATACTTTAAGTATATATATTTTTTATGGTCATCTAAAAAATATTTAATTTGCATAAAGTTGCGATTAATAGTTCCAGAAAAAATAGTTCCAAAATAATCTTGTATAACAATATTTGAACAAATTAGTCAAGTCAAAAGATAAAGGAAAATTTTTTCTAAATTTAATCATTCATATTTAATATTGAATAGAAATTATTTCTATTTAGGAAAATTTTATTAAATTTTTTGTTTAAAAAAATTTAAGGTTTTATTTCTTAAAAACGATTTTTATTTTAAATATTCGTAATTTGTTTACTATAAATTTAAAAAAATATATATTATTGGTTTATAATAAATATGTTTATTTTAATAAACTGTAAAATAAAATGAAAAATTCATAATATTTTATCAAAATTTTAAAAAATAGTTGTTTCTTTATTTATTTGAATTAATTTTTAAATTTTGACAAAATAATTCATATTTTCCTAATCAATTATTTATATTTTTAAAAATATTTAAAAATTAATGTATAAAATTATTGTATTTCAACTACGTAAAGAAGTCAGTCACTAATTTTTAATGAATAAACTCGACTCCAAATATTACATTTTGTATTTATAACTTAAATTAAACAATAAATCAAATTTGAGTTATACTAAATTTATTTGTATATTATTATTGAAATCGACAAACCCATCAATATTTTTCAAAATAATGATAAAATAAACTAATTCAATTTTATGGATAAAATTATTTATTAAATTCATAAAATTAAAGTATCAGTAATTAACATTTGTTTTGATTTTCTATTATTTTCAAATCATAAAACCATAAATACATTTATCAAATACAGTCACACATCATATCTCACACAATCTTTTAAATTGTCTTCAAAATTAATATCTATTTAATTAACAAAAATTGATTTTTTTAACTCATAATATTACTCAAATTTTTTAACATTAATAAAATTTTAAAAATTTCTAAACATATGAATTGAAAAATATTATTTGAAATTTTAATAATGTTATGCAGACTAAGACATTCCTATGAGTGACACTCATATATTTCCCAACCATTATTTACTTATAATAAATGTCCGGACTTATATAATGATGATTATAATGAAAGATTTTTAAAATGTGCTTGGTAAAAAATACGTTTGAATATCAGATGACTCCTTAAGTATTTTTTAGTAACTTTTATTATAAAAGTAATTTTGGGTCAAAATACGAAAAAATGTTATAAATTGAAACAAATTTTTGAGTCATTCATAAATATATGTGGCAAAATTAATCAGGGTTATTTCTCATATATCTACCGGGTCAGGCAGAAAGTAAGTGCACAATATTGTAGCGTAAGGGAGCACTGGGTAGCCCTCGGGATTACCCGGAA
>JAQIXI010001434.1:0-13728 GCA_034700165.1 Galumnidae sp. Gr-Ori-00277 | reverse complement strand
TTGCAAAAATAAAACATTAATTACGAGGGGGTCAAAAACATAAATGTAATCAAAAATGTAATCATTGCGTATCCCTGGTCAATACTATTAAAAAAAAACTTTGAAAATAGTTTTGAAATATTTATCGTTAGTATCGCCAAAATATAAGTTCAAAGCGAAAAGCATATTGAAATACACCTTGGTAACCCTGGAAAACAAATATAATGTATTTTAGATTTAGATTCAAAACTTTAATAGAGAACACTAATATTGATTAACTGATTCAAAAAATTTTATAAAGTTCAAGCTTTATCTTTCACTTTAGCTTTTTTACCATGTTCATTTTATTTAGTTTTTATATTCTATAGTTAATAACGAAATTTCAAAAAATCTATTTTTGTCAGGGATTCCGAAAAGGGGAATTCCGGAATACAAATTAGGACTTGAAAATCGGCAAAATATCCCCCTAGGAAAAATCGGAAAAAGGAACCCCTCTCGAAAAACAAAGCCACCTCAGGCTCAGGTTTTTCGAAATTTTTGAATTTTTTTTTAAAATAATACGCTAAAAGTGGTATTTAGATGTTTTTTCTTGAAAATTTCATAGAATTTCATCATTTTTAAGGTATTTTATCAAAAATAAGTCCAAAAATTAACAATTTTGGTCAAAAAACTTTTTTTGAAAACCAATTGAAACTAATTTTTGACAAAAAAATGCTTTTTCTTTAACTTAGAAGCTTCAATTTAATTATTATAAGTTATTATTAATAACTTATTAATAAACCCATTTATATGTAAAATCTATCAATTTTTTGAAGTCTTACCAAAAATACCCCCTAATACTTCTTGGCTGTTGATATCTCATTGGTTTGGTATAAGCATTTATAGTTAACATAACTTATGTTACATAAGTTATGCTATACTCAAAACTTAAAATACTGTATTTTATCCATTTAAGAGTCAAAAGTATTATTACAATCGCTTTCTATTATTTTTGTTTTGTTTATATGACTTTTTTTTTGGGTATAATTTACTTTTATTTTCATTTGTAGCTATCATTTAATTATTTTTTAGAAAAAAAACTAATTTATAAAATTTAGAGTGTTTTGAGTAAAGCAATAATTTTAATCTTTCAAAATAACATATTTTGTTCAAATTTTTGTTATATATTTATCGTTATATAACCAAATAAAACACTGATTGTTATCATAGAATAATTATGTTTTTATGTTAGGATAAACTATTGGTTAAACTTGAAGATGAAAGCGAACCGGAATTGGCCACATCTCCAGATGAAGAGGTAATTCATTCTCATTTATATTTAAAACAAAATATCAAAAGAAATTTTATCTAAAAATAATTTGCATTTTTGCAACTTTTATTGTTCTCTATTTATACATAAATGAGAGGACAGGAGTTATTGTCATTTCATTCATATATCGATTTTATGTTTATTCTATTTTTTACAATATTTGCTGCGAAAGCATTCATTTGAAAAAAGATTTTTTCTAAATATAAGAAATGAATTGAGTTTAAGTGTTATATGAAAGCAGACAATCGTTTTATAAAAATAAAAAAAAACTATTATTAAAGAAAATATAACCAAAACTACGCCAATAGTGAAGGACTTAAAGTAATCGATCATAACTTAGGAATCATAAGATATGAAAGATTCTTATACTAAGAATAGGAGTTCTCAACTGCGCTTACATTTATTGAGTGATTGCATTACATTAATATATCTTGAAAATGCATCTTGCTGGATAATTTAATATATCGAAAGAACTATCAGTTTTTGTTAAAAATAGTAAAAATATTTAACAAATTATTTTCATTCAAATGATATAAATCTTTGGACACAAGAATTTTCAATCAAAATTAAACTAACGATTGAGTAAAAGTGTCACAGATTGTCTGACCATGCTATTATTTTTGAAGTATCTGTATACTTGTTTTTAGAAATAAATAGAATAGTTTTTTGGTATAAATATTTTATTTAAAATATTATTGTAAAAAAGAATTCTTGTCTTTACAAGAAAGTAGTCTTATAGGGGTTGACTTCTATATCATCATAAGGATCTCAAATAAAAAGTTGTGTCAAGTATTTTATAGTGATGTAAAATTAGTAAGATTACTCAAATCTGTTGAGAAGCAAAAGTTATGTTAACTTGAAAATCAAGGTTTTGAGTAAAAAAAAGATCCAGAGCCAAACTCTAATTAAAATTTAGTTTACGAGAAAATATTTTTCTTATAATATTTATGCGAATAAATTATTTTTAACCCCAACTATGGGTTTTGTCTGCATTTTATGAAAATAAAAAATTTTAATTACCTAGTATATTTTGGTTTACTTTAACTTGTTCATATTTTTAAACACATATTTAAATTTTCTTAACCTAATATATTGTGTTTAAGCGTTTGACCTAATAGTTAATGAATAATCTATAAAACGTTGAGAATCTTTTGGTAGAAAAGAAATATTAGTGGATATGAACTCAAATCAATACGAAATTGACAGAGAGTTGGGTCAAATCAATAGTGGGAAGTATTTTAAGTACAATCAATCAATAAATCAATTCATATTTGAAATTATTTTTGAATTGTTTTCGATTAAAAATTAGTGATAAAAGTTTTGTTTGATTTTCAGTGCGTGATATGTATCAGTGCAAAGGCAACGATGCAGACCTTTCCCTGCGGTCATCGAGTGGTTTGTCGAAAATGTTTTGTCAAAACAATTCAAATGGTTGTCAGTCAACGAATGCTTCCCTTAAGATGTGTAATCTGTCGATCAAAGATACTTAGGCTCAAACAGACCACTCACGGGGGGCTCAACGCTGGACACGTCCTAAGAAATAGTCGTAGTTATGCAAACAATAATCCATTCTATATATCGCCTGCCAGTAGTCCCGTCTCACCCGTCACTGAAGTATTTCGTGAACAAAGAGCTGTCTTTGTTAGACATTATGTTGAGTTTGGTTATGATCCCAACGGACAGAGTCCTGTTGCGAGTCCGTGCGAAGTAAGATATTTGTCATTACTTTTTGAGTATTTCATAAAAAGACATTTAAATGATATCTACTATTAATTTGTAATTTCTTTATAAACAAAACAAATGAAAACTAATTTTTCAAAATTTATAAAATAATTGATTAAATAAATAAATTGGTTTTAAGGCCTTTTCGAGGTCTGGGGGTTCCAATTGTGTGCTTCACAAGCATTGCATCGAAAAGCCAAAAGCCAAGAGTCCGGATAGAGAATCATTGAGCAGATCATTGTTGGAGTCGCCAAACAGTTCCAGTTCCTCATCAGCTCAAAGTGGTTCCAATTCAAACGGCACACCATTTCAGTGGCAGTTTAGTCGAAAAAGGAAATATTCGCGAAGTCTTCACAGACATCGACGTCACGGCACAAAAGGCCGACCGAATTCTCTTTTGCTTCCAATCGATGAAAGCGAAGAATTGCAAGAATTGGTTCAATCGACAAACGCTAATGATTTGACACAAAATAAAGAAATCGAGACAACCCTTTCTTCTATTTCTTCGTCATTAACAGAAGTGGAGATATCAGATAAAGTAAGAGCCGACGAC
This sequence comes from Galumnidae sp. Gr-Ori-00277, assembly GCA_034700165.1. NCBI lineage: Eukaryota > Metazoa > Arthropoda > Arachnida > Sarcoptiformes > Galumnidae > Galumnidae sp. Gr-Ori-00277. Next base: position 10,165 of record JAQIXI010001434.1, on the reverse strand, counting down.
AAAAAGCCTGTCCGCCAAATGCCAAGCCCTCAGTCGTCGAGATTTAGCACAACATTAATGAGAGCCAAGAATTGGATAAAAAAAGGAAAAGTGAGCGCACAGTGAAAAACATCTGAATTGAATTCAATTTTATTCTATCGATTAATTATTTTATATTTAATACCCGCTTTCAGTGCTATTAGTGCTCATATTATTAACTCTAATTGATTTGATTTATATCCCACGACAATTAGCCGACAACAGAGTATTTTATAGTTTGCGTGCCTTTAATCATGAATTTCAGTCATTTATCTATTTATTTATTGAATGTCTTTCGTGAGAATCGATTAGCAAATCAATTGATTTAATGACATCTAAACTTTCATTATATTACAAACTAAATTTAACAAGATTATTGTCAATATGAACTCAATTCTATAATTATTTTAAAACGAAATATTTTTTGAGTCAATTGTTTTGACATTTGTTTTGCAAAAGAATTGAAGATTTTCTCAAATTGTGCTAATCTTCAGAACAGAATTAAATGAAATTTCATTATTAGACAAACTTTACATAGAATTTAGATTTTAGTCTCACTTAAAGTATTGGCAAAGTATTAAAATAAGACATTTTCTCTAAAAAATTCCTCTAAAATTCAATTCCTTATAATTTTCAAATTCCTCTGAGAATTATAGAAATGATAAAAATGTTTGATATATTCTTCATACATATTCGTCCGATTCTTATAGGAAATTGGCTAGATACAATCAAAGGCATACATACAAAAAACTTTAGGGATATATTTATTTATTTTATTTTTTGAACATTGCCTGAAGTTTGATAAACTTGGCCATTTATTTAAAAATCGTATGCATTTACAGAAAATCCAAACAATTTATTATTTCTTTTCTATTAATATGTTTTCCTTCATTGACTGTTATTTTTATTTGAAAGATAAATGAGCCATAAATTCTTGATTATTGCAAACAATATTTTGGAGAATTTAATTTTAAGAATAAAAACTAATTTAAGAATTAATTCCTTATTTATAGTTTTAATCAAATTTCAAATTGAAATCAATTTCGAAAGAATTAAAGAAAATTTTTATTTCATAATATTATTACAAAGAAAAAGATAGCCTCCGGATTACAGCGAAAAATAAATGTGATAATTATTGTTAAGATTCTTCACAAAAGTTTACAAAAACCGCTCTTTTCTCTCATTAAAGGGAGACTTAGATTAAAAATATAACGATTCAGTTAATGAATAAATAATTTAGAGTTAGAATATTATTATTATTATTATTAATATATTAAACCAAAAGAGTGTTACAGTTCTGTTAAGGAATGCCTTAAGAGTAACTCTTAGCGAACTGTTCTCTAAAAAAATAGTTTTCTGATTTAATTGCAATAAGAGAGAAAAGAAAACAAAGTTTGAAAGATTAAAATAAAACAACGATTATTTCATCTTTTTTTGAAATGATTCTGATTTTAATTCTATAAATATATTCTATAATTTGAGTAAATATTATTGAATTCACTCTTTTTGTTTTTTAATACTTCGAAACAAATGTATAAAATTTTATAAAAATATAATCCTAAACAAATAATAGCGGATAATATTGAGATAAGTCTCAGCAGTTGTTAATTAATTATAATTACGTAAAGATTAATAATTCAAAATATATTTAAATTTCCCCGAAATCTTCCCATCAAAATATTTAAATTAGAATTTATATTTGACTAGATCATCTAAGTTGAATAAGGATCATCTAATTATTGTTTTTTAAATAATATCAATGCTTTAGAAAATGTCTTAATTTGCAAATTTGATGCAATGTTTTCAAAGATCAAATTAGAATGATTTGCAAATCTGAGTACACTTTGAAGTTTGACATCTTTTGCATCGAAGTGTTAAACTGTTGAAAGATGTGTTCTCCGGGAAACCTTGTTTTTAGCTCCAATTGATTTTAATTAACTAATCGATAGCAATAAAATTGATTTACTCCTCTTTTTTAGTGCAATGCTTTGAATAATATAAGAAAATTCTGAAACTTCCAAAACAATAGTTTTCATTTCACTCTGTTTTTGCCATAATTTTATTTAACGAACGTTAATATTCAGGTTATTTCTGATGAATAATACAGTAATACATTAATAACGAATACAAAAGTAATTTAGAAAATTATCAATAGTAGGCCGTCCGTTGATTTACATGTAATTCATTGTTTCTAAGATAAATTCAAACACTATTATAAGGGGATTAGAAGCAAAAAATGAAAGAATAGTCGTATTCTTCACTTTTCTCAAAAAATAGGTTTCCGCAAAAATTTGACTCAATATTCAGTTCAATATTTAATTAATATTTAGTTAATAAATTTATAAATTTATCTTATTTTAGCACTAATTCTCTAAAATAATATTTATGTCGAAAATATTTACAGTTTAATGAAATTTATAATTTAGAAAAAGTGCTCAAATATTTATAAATATATTAAAATTATATTAAAAGTTATTAAAAGATAGAGAATCAGTGAAAGTCTAAAATATTTGTTCAAAAAATGATTAAATTTCAATACAATTAATTCGTTGTACATATTTTTTAAAGTTGATGTTATCAAGGATCATTACTTAGAATTTAGAATTACATTAGAAAATTTGTTCATTTCATTGTTTGACCTTAGAAATTTTATACCATGACATTTTTAAAATTTCATGATTACCTAATATTACTCCTTATAAAAACTTCTCTTAATTGTACTCTTATTAGAAAAATTACAAAATACATAGTTGTGATTAATGTATCATGGTAGTTTTCTCAAAATTTTAATAAGTGTATACAAAATAGAAAATATAGAAAAACGACAAAAAAAGTGGAATTTTTATAAACGAAAAGCAAAGGGAAATGAAAGGAAAATAAAGATATTTATAATTTGAGAGGTTATTGAATAACCGCTAATCCATTACTCTTTCAATGTATTGGTTTTGTCTCTCATTTGGATTTTATTTTATTGTTTAAAAATATTGTAATTTTAAAAAATCAAAATTTCTTAGAAATCACTCGAAATTATTTAAAAATCTGAGTTTACAAACAATTTGTTAATTAATATTTAATAGTTTATTTTAATTCTAAATAAGTACCAAATAATAAAATGTCGATCTATGCACTCGTCATTTGTTCAAAGATGGCTAAACACATGTTTACAAAGGAAGGGAACTTGGTCGATTTTAGAATTTAATTTAAGTTTTCATAACAAACATTTTTGAGATCTAATAATAATAGTAATATTCGATAAAATACTATTAAATAATACTTTATTATAATATATAAAATATGTGCTAAAATTGGAACTAAAATATGTTAGAAATAAATTCTATGAAAGAATTGAGGCCACCCTTAAGCCATCTCTGATTTTAGTTGACATCAAAAAAAGATCTTAAGGTTTGAATAGTGTTACAGACATTTACAAAATCAATACTTTGAAGTAAATTACAAAAATCGGTATTACATTTAGTAATGTCTGACTTATGATAAATATATGGACATAAAAAAATATATTGCGGTATAACTGCTGTCATAAATTCAAAATAACTGAAAGAACTGATGATATGATATCTGACGTATTTCAGAGATAAACAGAAAATTGTTGTTAAGTTTGGAATAAAAAGGAATTTCTCTAAAATTAGTTGTAATCGTATTTTTAATTAATTTATAAAATATGTGCCAAAAATTAGTTCTCAAAATTAATTTAATTCTTAGATTAGATAAGAAATAAATAATTCAAAACATGTTTTTGTTTAAACAATAAAATATTTATTTAATTATAATTGTATTCGTCTGAAGACAATTAAACAAAATTAATTAAAACTCATTTTAAAACTTTTAAACAAAATCTAAGAAAATAATTAAATGTCATATTTATTGTGAATTATAGTTAAAAAACGGCTCAAAATTTTATTTTTGTTTTTCACAAATTATTTCATTTATTTATTCAATAAAGAGATTTAATTTAAAGGTTTGTTCTTTGAAATGATGTCTTCCTTCGAACAGAATTCAATTAAAGAGATGTAATAAATGAGTTTCCAATCAAAATGTATTCAATCAAATATTTAATTAATAAACTGAGTGTTTGTCAGTTTAGACCTCAATTTAATCCCGTATTAAAAACTCAATAATAATAGTAATAGTTATGATAACAATATATTAGAAATATAATAATATAAATAAGTTTAAATAAAAGGAATTCTATTAAAAATTTAATAAAATATTTGAATATTTCTTAAGATTTTATTTTAGTCAAAGTTATCGATATTACAAAAAATTAAATTAATTTTAGTGATTAAATCAAGAAATTGAATCATATTTTAAAAATAAGATCTATTAATTCTATTAAATTAAACAATTCATTAAACACAGAATAATTATTGTCCTCTTCTCTGAATATTGAGAACAGAATAATTGAGGAAAGTATGGATAGAGTGAACTCTGGGGACAGAACTTATGATTAAATTCTTGAGAAATGAAAATAAATGAAGAAATTTAGTCGTCTTTAAGTCGTCTGTTAGTCGTCTGCTCTCAAATGATTTGGAGTGAAATCACTTGATTTCTGAAAAATGAGTGAAACTCTAAATATTTTTAGAAAATATTTGATTTTTTGTCGATAAATCACTTTTTGTAAACGAATTGAATATATTTTAAGTATTAAATCTTTAAATAGTTTTGAAGAAAATGTCTGATTTGGCCGAAACTCACTTAAAAGTTATCGACTATTTTGTGTTCGCTCTTATGCTCATCATTTCTGGTAATTACAGTTCCCATTAGGTTGAGTAAAGTAGCATGGTCATCTCAATTAATTAACACAATCGACAAATATGTGGTGTTAGGGCTGAAGAAATTGGTTGACACAAACTGTAAGTTAACTGAAGGGATACTTTACTCAACCGATTGGTGACCATATGTTCATATGTTTATCCAAATTATTTGATGGAAATATGTTTCGCAAAAATAGCATTAATTGGCGTTTATTCGAAACTAAGCGGTGGTCGACAACAAACTACAAATGAGTACTTATTGGCCGATAAGAAGATGTCAGTAATTCCGGTGGCCTTTTCATTGATGGCCAGTTTTATGTCTGCGATAACTCTTTTAGGAGTTTCTGCAGAGATCTATACATTTGGCACTCAATTCATTGCTATAAATATTTCATATATATTGGGGACACCGATCGCGGCCTTCATTTTTTTGCCGGTGTTTTACAAACTAAAGATTATTTCCATTTATGAGGTATTCCTTTAAATTTCATTTAAGGAAAACTAATTGTTAGCAGTATTTGGAACAACGTTTCGATCGTAGAGTACGAACGGCCGCCTCTTCAGTATTTATGTTACAAATGATAGTTTATATGTCAATAGTATTATATGCGCCCGCATTAGCCCTCAATGCTGTCACCGGCCTTTCAAAGTGGACATCAATTATATCCGTGGGTTTAGTCTGTACCCTATACTGTGCCATAGGAGGAATCAAAGCCGTTATTTGGACAGATCTCTTCCAATCAGTTCTAATGTTTACTGCAATGATTATTATTATAATAAAGGGTTGTTTAGATGTCGGAGGACTGAGTGTTGTCTGGGAGAGGGCGGCCCTCTCTAATCGATTACAATTTTTTAAGTATAACTCATTTTTGCTAAAAAATAGAAAACTTATTCTTTAAATTATTCTTAAATTATTAGTTTAGATCCGAATCCAATGACTAGACATACATTTTGGTCGCTAAGCATTGGAGGAATCTTCATATATATCTCTCTCTATGGCGTCAATCAAACACAAGTCCAGAGATTACTGACAGTTAAAAATCTAAAGAAATCACAACTGTTTGTATTGAAATATTCAAACAAATTCTAATTGAATTAATTGAAAATCAGGGCATTAATGCTGAGTTGGCCCATCACTACTTTCTTGAGTCTTATAACATGTCTGACCGGTTTAGTCATTTTTGCCAATTTCTGGAAATGCGATCCAATTACGAAACATTATATCTCGAAATCGGATCAATTATTACCATATTTTGTAATGAAATCGTTATCATCAAATCCGGGTATTCCGGGTATTATCATTGCGGGTATATTCAGCGGCGCTCTCTCTTCAGTCTCATCTTTTGTCAATTCTTTGGCTGCCGTTTCATTAGAAGATTACGTAAAGCCTTACTTTGGAAATCGTTTGACTCCAACTTCTGAAACAATGGTTTCCAAATTTTTGGCCATTTTTTACGGCATTTTATGTGTTTTATTGACTGTTGTGGCCGACAAAATGCCAGCATTACTTCAGGCATCTCTTACTATATTTGGAGTGGTTGGCGGTCCACTACTTATGCTCTTTACAATAGGAATGTGTTGTCCTTCCTGTGAGTCTTTGGGAGCATTAGTTGGGTTTGTTGTCAGTTTAATCGTTGGCTTTTGGATTGGATTCGGAAATGTATTATTTGGAGATAAACCGATTCCTTTATCTCAATCGATAGAAGAATGTCCCGACTCTGTCCTAAATGGAACGGTCACAACTCTAGTACAGTCATCGGAATCGAAATTCTCAATATATAATCTGTCGTATATGTGGTTATCAGCCCTCACGTGGACTATCGGTCTCTTAATTGCTCTCATATTTAGCAAATTTAAAACAAACTCTAAGAAAACCAATGAATTACTCTTCACTCCACTCATAAGACGTAAAAACCAAAATTTAGAACAAATTTCTCTTAAAGACATGGATCTGATTAATAAACGAAATTTAGAATCTTATCGTTTATAAAAAGATATTTCGATCAAAAAATACAAATTTTAATTTTTAACGAACGAACAAATTAAGTATTTTTAGTATTAATTATATAAATTTCTATTAAGTTTTTAAATTAATATTAACACAAAATTTTAATCAACAAAAGTATTAAATAAAAGAATATCAGAAAATTTTCAAAAACTTATTTCCATTTGTCTTTCATTGGTATTCAGACTAGAATTCAGAATAGAGTCCTCTTCCAGAGAAGAATCTGAAGAAAAAAATTCATCCATTATATGAGAGGCCAAAATTGCGATTTCAGTGTTCTTATGATTCTGGAGAGATACTAGGTGATCCAAAAGTGAAGAGTTTTCACATCTCATTACAATTTGTTTCAATAGTTTAGTTCTTTTGCCAAAAACGAAGACATTGTTATAAAATTGAAGACAAGTATTGATGACTGACGGGTCCTGTGATGTGATAAGTGTTACCATAGCGTCGATTACATCCATATTTACTACAGAATTGTCTACATTCAGCATATAATAGATCTGACTTTCAGAGCCAATCGCAGATATATTATGTAATACATGACTGGCCTCTACTTGAGTGCGAAAGTCCCCCATATATAACAATTCAATAATCAATGGAATCAGATTTGCTTCGATCACAGTTTGAATTTGAGCGAAATTACCCGCAGTTATGTTAGAGACAGTGAATGCCGACTCCCTCTGAACTTTTGAGTTCGGATGAGTTAAAAGTACTGTAAAACTATTGAGCGCTTTTGCCTGAATAACGACTTGTGCTAAGGATTCGCCCCACGAGACTATATTTCCAATTATTCGAATAGCATTTAAAACCATTTCGTCATCATTTGAGGTCAAGTATTGGATAATTAGAGGAAACAGTGTGTCGTCGCTAATCACCGATTGAACCATTTTAAGAATAGGAGAGTTATCGTCTTCTTTAATTGAATCCAATCTTTCTGTAGTGACAGATATTGTCTTCAATACATTAGTTTTAACCTTTGAGTCGTTATATTTTAGTAGTTTTACGAAATAAGGAATCAGAGATATCGACAGATTATATGAATTCTGATCCCGATTTTGACAAATGACGGACAGAGACCACGACAGTCCTCGAATCAGAGCAATACGATTATCGATTTCCACGTATTTTGAAGGACTGACTGAAGTTTCAGAATCGATGAGACCAATCAAATGGTTAATGAATTGACTGCTATTCAACGGTTTAATCATTTCAGGACTTGAGTTATAAATGTAAGTTAAGGCCAGAACTGACTGTTCGACGACTCCCAGATTGTCGTAAGACATAAGTGGCAACAAATTGGGAACAATTCCAGAGCTTACAATTAGTGCTATTTCTTCACTTTCACCGGAACATAAGTGCGCTATCAGTGCCACCACTTCATGTAAAAGGGACATGGTACAATCTTCAGAAGTCAGACAATTATTTAACCTCTGAAGAATTTCATCAGAAGTTAAGAGTTGTATTAACTGTTTATTGTCCGCAATTCTGACTTCAAGTCCTTTTGGGGTCAGTTTTCTCAAATGGCGGACATATTTCGGAGAGATTTCGATAATATTTGTGGTCCGAAACATTTCAATGATTTGAAAAGCATTTAAATCAACCGACTCTTCAGTTGACTCCTCAGCAAAATCTTCGTTATCGGACCAGAAGTCATAAGAAGAGATATTACGCCTTCGATCGCTTTCCGACTCTTTCTTTTGTTTTCTTAATTCAATAGTAATACCACTTCTTTTTCGTCTCAATTTCTTTAATCAAAATTAAAACTAATAATTAAAATGTCATTAAAACAATACCTGAGAACTTTTATCACTATTTTTGTATAACTCGTTTCGGGCGGACCACAGATTGGAAGTACTCATCTTCGGTATTAGTGAACTATTGGATCCGATAGGAATGTCGAACACTTTGAGATTCAAATTACAATTAAAAGATTTCAACACAAAAGTAATGAAATTCTTTAAACTTAATGACGACTTAAATGAAGATTTAATGAAGTTTTCAAAGGAATGAATGTCTTCGAGAAAATGCTTTCCTCTAAAATGAGTTTCAATTTCTCATACTTTCTATTCCTCACATTTTTTGGTGATTTTTAATCACTCAATGAGTCAAAAGTCAGTAATATTTTAATAAATGAAATGAAATTATTCTCAAATATTGAGTAAAATATTTAAATCTCAGTCAATGTTTACATTGTTTTGACATTTCATATGTTTTCAGTTGTAGTGAGTGTTGGGCTCACCATAAAGTTCTTCCATTAAATCACATTCACTCTAACCTCACTCTATGCTCACTCTATGCCAGTCTATGCTATGCCCAACACTTTAACAAAACTTTAAGGCTTAAAGTTTAGGAATTTATGAATCCAGTTTAGGCTTAAGGAATGGCAATAATAAACTGCAATCATCTGTATATTCAAAAAGTTATAATTAAGTGAACACTAATTCTAACCAATGATAACATCATTTAATTGTCATTAAAATCAAATCAATGGAATATTTTTCAACTTATATTAAATTGATTTAAGTTTTATTTTATTCAATTCATTTAAGTTTAATTCATTTAAATGACTTTAAGCTAGGATGGCAAATAGGGGGCAAATAGGGGGGTATTAACCCGTATACCCCCTGGAACGAAAAATCGGAAAATATCTCCCCTAGAATTTTGAATTAAGAATTAAGAAGTACTGCCTTCCTAGGGGTACTCTCATATCAAAATGAGCTTGGTCTCTTTAGAAAGCTTAGGATGTATAGAATTGATTGGTCAAATCATTTTCGGCCAATGGCCATCTGTTTCCGTGAAATTCGGCTAAGCAAAATTAGGATTTATAGCTTAAAAGAAAGATAAATTTTGAACTAATTAGTCGATATCTATCGATAGTATTTATTGAACTCATTTTTAAAATACAAATCACTATTTCATACATTTTTCAATCAGATTTCATTCATATCAATATATTCATAGTTCAAAAATTCAAGTTTAATTAATAATTTATCCAAGTTCAAAAATTTCTAATAGCAGTGATAAATTAGTTCTGAATTTATCTTTCTTTTGAGCTTTAAATCCTAATTTTGCTTAGCCGAATTTCACGGGAACAGATGGCCATTGGCCGAAAATGATTTGTCCAATCAATTCTATACATCCTAAGCTTTCTAAAGAGACCAAGCTCATTTTGATATGCGAGTACCCCTAGGAAGGCAGTACTTCTAAGTAGGTAAAACTCTTTATGGTATGCTACGAATTAAAATGATCTTGGTTAGAGCTTCAACTTTTCAACCCTTAGACCCTAAGGGTTTTTCCAGACCCTAGGGTAAGGGTCGGGAAGGGTCGTAAATTTACACAAAAGGGTCGGAAAGGGTTTTATTTTTAA
>JAQIXI010001433.1:0-13738 GCA_034700165.1 Galumnidae sp. Gr-Ori-00277 | reverse complement strand
CTGTCCATAAGCGAAAATACAGGCGTTATAGCCTTCAAACGCACTCTCGAGCACAGAAATGCCCAAATCGTTGAAGACCTTGTCCTGACTCGCATAGTGTTTGTCTGATTCTTTAAAAGACCAAAAGCAGTGATCGAATGCAAACACCTGTCCATTGGATCAGACAAAAAGTAATTAGTCATTAATACCACTATTTTTTGCTAAAAATAAAATTTCCGATCAAAAGACAATCGCTATTAAAAGGGCGTCAGAAAACACGACGGCATCGATTGAAGAGAAAAATGCGGTAAAATATGGCTTTTAATATATGGTAGATATGATAACATCGCATAAATATATTTGAATATATTTTTAAAATAACACTTTCGTAGCATTAAAGTCATGTTCGGAGAGAACGGACACAGAAAAGGCTAATAAAAAAAATTTTGCAGAAAAATTATTAATCAAAACGAAATGAAAGGGCGTCACGAAAGTCATGTTATGCTTAAGTTAGTGACTGTTCTGTCATTTAACGCATGGAAAGGCACTGATATTAAGAATTGCCATCGAATATAAACATCTAAACTCAGATGAATAGAACAACAATAAGTCACAAATGAAACTCATTTAATAAACTCTAATCACAAAAAATGAAGGAAAAGCCAAACAGACGTATCGTTTTGTTCATTAAGTAATCTTTCAGAATAGATAATCATTTATAGGGGATAAACGGTATAAACCAGGAAATTTCAATTACTGGCAGCAAAAACAATAAATGCTAACATTAATGGATTCAGTGTTTTGGTATCAAAGGGGATATACATCTCCTTTTAAAGAGAACAATGTTGATCCTGCTCATTCATTAGTGGTAATTCAATATTCTCGTTAAAACAGTAAAGTTACTGAAGAAGAGACCAACCATTGCATGTATTGTATGCGATAAAGGAATGCCTTCCTCTATATAACCATTAAATAATAGGTTTTTACCGACTTTTTTGCCTCTTTTTCATCAGAAAACACATTAAACTAGTTTTCGGTTCAAATCCATGGCTTCCATTGCGAACAATATAATGAATATTTAATTTCAATGAATTTTTCCGCAAACATTAAACTTTTTATTGATTTAATGAAAGACTACTTCAAAACAATTATTGAGTTTTTGATTTTTATTAAACTCTTCTAAAATATTTTGAATATAATATTAATATTTAATTGAAATATGAGACTAAAAACCTATTTTTTCGATCGATTTTATCTGACATTAGTTTTCAATCAAATCATATATTAATTTAATAATAATAATAACCTAAACCTTAATATGGATTAGGAGTTAGTCTACTATTGGTTATACAATTGTACGGCCAGTATATAATCAGTACAAAAGCGTTATTACCGGAGATAAAAGTTGACAAAATAAATGTTAAATATTAGACGAATTAATTTCCAACAAAACGGAGGAATAGATTTTGGAAATGGTCTCAAATAACCCCTGTTTACAGTATCTAAGGTTTCAAAACTCAATGATCTCTTGAAAAACTAAACTTTTATCAGTAGTTATAATTAAAATCATTGATAACTTAACTAAACAATAAAATTGAGTCAATGATTGGCAAACAATAACTGTAAAAGTTCTTGATTTTCATTTTCATACAACTTTTCAATAATAATGTCATTGATTTCTAAGAATCGATTTTCAGTTCAACTTTTTTTTCAGTACAACATTTTAGTTTGCTCAGACTCTCTCTCTCTCTCTCTCTCTCTCTCTCTCTCTCTCTCTCTCTCTCTCTCTCTCTCTCTCTCACATTCATCAGATAATAACGTAATTATTCTTTTGTTACTGAATTTTCTTTATTATTATTTATTATTCGTTTGATATTCGCCACAAATAGTAATCTATGGAAGTAATAATGGAGTTATATATTAAAAGAGATAAAGGGTTTGGCATTTATTTATGCGAGAGAGAGAGAGAGAGAGAGAGAGAGAGAGAGAGAGAGAGAGAGAGAGAGAGAGAGAGAGAGAGAGATTTTGGCTTTTTGTGAAATAGATTTATGTTTGAGTACAGAGTATGCAATCCATTAGGAAATATATTCCTTTCATATCTGAGAGTTAATGGCAACCGAAAGCTTTAAATTGTGGAAATAGACATCGATTTGAACCTCAATTACAGCACAATCTCTAACATTGAGGACGAAAATAAGAGGTCTTACAATCGTTGAAATCGAGAATATAACTAAATGTCACTCAAATGATGGCATAATTTGAGTCAACAATACTTATGAAACACTTACTCAACAATTCAATATTAGAAAGGGAGGGGAAGAAGGAAAGGGGATAAAGACTTTCCTAAATGATATTAATAACTTATTGTGAAACTTAAGATTGAATTAATCTTATATTTATATATAAGATTATATAAACAGAATATATAAATATTATATTGAAAAAAGTGTGAATCAATCATTTCTTTCAAACTATTACTAATCGATACAAATAATATTAGTGCTAATCCATTAAAATGAACTATGTAACTTTTAAGAACAACCGAAAGCGTAGAAATCAGTAAAAGAGTTGCCCCGTTGTCCTCAATTGTCAAACCCGTGACTAACATTCAAATCACGTGAAGACTACAAACTATTGGCGATAAAACTCTTGTATTAATTAGCGATCAGACAAACAATCAAAACACAAAAACCAGATAAAGATATTTAATTGAAGTAAAAACACAAAAATAGCAAAAAACAACTCAAAGAGAAATAACATTTGATTATCTCATAATAAATACATTTCATAAACCAATGACTTAATTAATAAATGAATTCAATGTGAATATCATATTATAATTAATGAGAAGAGAAGGTATTAATCAATTAAAACCAGATTTAGGTGAGAAGTAATACAAAACTCGATTCATTAGCATATGAAGTGAGGTTTGCTGGATAATTCAATTTGAATTTAAACACTACTATTTGCCTCAAATTATTCTTTTGTCGACTAATTTTAACGATCGCTTCAAAAGTACTTCAAAAAGTATAGACTTTGAAATATTGTAATTTTAGAATAATATCTCAAATTTAATTAAATTATGTTTTGGATACAAATATTCTGAAGCGTATCATTAATCTTAATTTCAATAGATAATCAAGGTTATTTATATTTTTCAAAAAATATTAAAGAGTTTTAAAATGTCAGAAATGATGCCGATATCATAAATTTCCATTAATAGAAACTAGTTCAATTTGTTTGCATGCCTTACAAAATCTGTTACATTAAAAAAAAGTGTATTTTAAAGAGCATTTGATAATCCCTTAATCTGAGGAACAGATATTAGTCAGTGCTTCTCAGAAAAGCATCCGTACGTCGATAAAGACATCTGATGTTATTCTATGAGCAAATGTTGTGAATAAAAACAGGACTTAAAACAGAGACAGAGTGCACAGACAGTGCACAGGCCATACAGTTCTCTCAACGCTAAAAACAATTGATGCGAACCGATAGACCCAAAGGTTAACTGATTCGCCAACAGAACAGTTATTGTCATTTCCGCACTGGAAAAGTCACATCAGAGGACAGATATCTAACGGTTGGCTTAAGCTATCGTTTGAGTAAACAATGAAAAATACATACGATTTGTCAACATTTCACTCGAATGGAAATCAAAGTCAGCCCCTATTCATACAAATTCACAGATAATTATAAGTCACAGCCTTTTCATCGATTAAACTTTACTTTTATGCCGTTCAATAGGAAGGCATTGCACATGCATTGCATTGGATAGACATGTATTACATCCTCTCAGTTATCGGACAAATGCTTATCATTTGTGGATTTTATACGCTTTGACTAAAAAATGTTTTACTTATGGAGTGATAAATAACTTTTTATATTACATTCATTTATAATATTAAGAACATTTTCAGAGGAGTTTGACTGTTGTTGGAGAACATTACGTCTGCTCTCACAACCATTATTAGTACTAAAGGACAGGACATAAGAAGTGATCTAAAAGTCCATTGAGTCTCTAAAAATTGAAGTGAAAAAGAGGAACACAACTTATAATTCATTCATTTCATGAGTCACTAAATCTGTGCGACTCTTCCACTCTTCACTTTACAAGAATCGATTGAGAAAAATCTCAGCAAAAAGTTTAATGTCTTGTATCTAAAGTGAATACTCAGTCATTGAATCGATTTGCCGGAGAACTCACTCCCACTTCACTGAAGACAATTTCTCAATACTTCTATCATTTATTTATTCATCGAATTGTAGTCCGAAAAGAAATTCCTTTAATAAATGACTCCCAAATAGCAGACAATATGACACTGACTATCATTAACATTAGTGTCTGATTCTTATGCTGAGCAACAGATTTATTAAACATAAAAATCACTTCACAAATAAAAATGTATTTAAATTTAAGAAAATATATAATTCTTTTCCATATATTAGTCTAAGGACTGGTTTATTATGACTTTTGTTGCTCGACATTAGTGTGAATGGAAGTGAATCGAAGCCAACATTTCATTCATTTGATGGCATCAAATATATCATAATTTTTGAAAGAAAGAGGAAATATAGCATTTCGTGTCATCCATTCATAATTTGCTCGAATTTTTTCCAAGTTTTAACGGCTTTTCTAATATTTAGACTCAGAATAAGAACTCCCGGCGAGTGCTAGCAGTCAGTCCTTTGATTCTATTCTAAACATATATAATATAAAAAATGTATATCCAAATATCCCAAACATTTTTCAGACACAAGTTATCGCTCATAATCACCATTGGATACAAAACCTATAATACTATTATAATATTTGCGCGAATAAATCATCAAAAAATAAGCCAAATATATATGTATTCAAACTTTTTTTTATAAATGGAAAACATATTTATAAACATTTATTCAAAAGTGGAACTAAATTCATAAAAAATAAATACAAAATAAGTGATGCCATCATAAAAAAGGACCAAAATATAAGTGAATGCTTTCTTTAATAAAGAATAGTATAATAGAAGGTAAGCACTTCTCTCATCTAAACCAGTGACTGATCTGACATTATTCTCAATAAATACAATACCGTCTGTTCTGTCAGTATTGCTAATGAAGTCCATAACTGAGTTTCTCAAACATTAAGGGAATGCCTATTGTCGATATCATTACTTATATTGTGAATAACTATTTCCTAATGATCTGGCATTCAATCTAAGGCTCACAATTCAGTGCATGAATTAATAGTTAAGGCAAAGGATTAATGGCCAAAACAATTGCCTCTTGTGGTGTCCTCATAACGGTTACCATATGACGAACTGAACTATATTTACGAGACTTAAATGAAGGCCAACAGCAAAGTTGTCCTCAAAAAAAAGGTTTCATTATATTAAACCATCGAATGAGTAATAAATTAAATAATTAGTGAATAATTACTTAAAACATTACTATTATTTGCGACAAAACATTGCGATAAATAACTAATCGATGAGAATCTCAACGATTCAATACTCATATCAGAATCGAGACAATGATATCAAAGGATGTGATCATCGATTAAACCAGAAATCAGAAGGAGTTTCAACAACAAAAAGAGAGTCAAAAACGACAACTCAATCGATTGGAGGACAAAACTGCGATTTTTCATTAAAGTCCTACTCTTCGGATAAGAAAATTCATGATTCAATTGTTCCCAAACACGGAATGAGATATCGAGTGAACAATCATTTTGACAAATAATTATATCTGAAGAGACGTTATGTTAACATTACTTTAGTATTAAATCTATATTTCAGATGACTTTCAGTTGTAAACTACATCTCAAATGCGATGACAGAACAGAAAAACTGAGCCATAATTCAAATTCATGTCTACTCTCGCAAAGTATTTAAGGTTTTGGAAGAATGACTGAAACATTAAATAAAAACTACAATAAAATCGAAGTACAAAAACAGGATCTCTGAGCGAAAACCTTTTTTTTTGTCTCTCAAAATACACTTATTATTATTTATTTATAAGTATTATATAGAAAAGTCGGTGAATCTGAAAGTGAAAGACATGGAAATCGTCAGAAACGGAGAATAACTTTTGAAAAATTTCACCAAAAAAGTTATTTATTCATTTTTTTCAAGAAAAAAGGGAATCAATATTTTGTTTCACTGAAAGCAAATCTATTCAGAATAAATCAAATTAAAAATTGAAAACTAGGGGCTCGAGGGGTATACGTGACACGTCTGACTCAAATACGAGGCTTACAATCAATTTTTTGTTTATATTTTTCTAATAAGAGATTTAAATAATTGATTGAATACTAAATGAGTACTTCTTTTAACGTTCAGTGAAATGAAGTTTTGATTAAATTTTTTTCATTGGATTCCGCTATTCATTCACTAAAAGTTAAAACCTATTGAAGGAAAGGTACTTAAACACCAAATAATAGATATAAAAAAAGTTTTAAAAAAAACTAATTCCTATTTAGTCCTTAAAAAACTAATTTTAATGAAAAGTTTATTTTTAGTTAATAAAACTCTAAATTGAGAGAAAAAACGGCAAAAATTAATTAATTTTACAGAAAATTTAATTAAAAGTTTCTCCAAATCTAATACATTATAAAAGTGTTGTAAAAGTCATTAATTTTAATAAAAAGTTGGCCACAAATGAACAGCAATACTAACAAAAAAAGAAGTCAAAATCAAAACCTATTTTATTATTAATAAAAACACAACTTTTATATTAAACAACACTTAATTGAAAACAATATTATGAAGAATTCCGTGACTTTCTATTAATTTGTGCCCAGAATTGGGAACTCACGAAAAGAGTAGTTCACTCAAAAATAGATTAGTAAAGGATTTAATGACCAAAAAATATTTTAAAATACCATTAAAATTGTAAACTATTTTAAAACCAATAATTTTTTAAACTTTAAAATAATTGCAATTTATTTGGAAATTAGTTTTTCTTTTTTTAAATCAGAAGTCATTTCTTCTGAACGAAAGCCAATTAACACATAATTTAATTGCAATAATACCTGAGACTAATGTCTACTTTTTATAGGAAATTACAATAAGAAATATATTAAGACTTCCCGACAAACGATTCCTAATTATCTAAAATTCCAATTCCCAGACATTTGACTGAAAAATCTAAATAACATAACATTGAAAGCAATAAATAAGAAAAACCAGAAAACAATTGTTTAATTCATAAACTGAAGGCATTAAAGAAACAATTATTGAGTAAATTATTCGCAAAATTCAAGAAAAACAACAAAATAAAAATTTTTAGACATTTCTCTCAAACAACTGATTGGAAACTAAATTCAAAATTTATTTCGACTCAAATTTTCTTTTTAAAAACTACTGACTTATTCATCACAAAAAGGATTTAGAGCTTGAAATCTAAATAATACATAAAAGGGTAACAAAAAAAATAATATATAGAGAAACAACAAAATCCTTGGATACAATGTTCGACTTTAAACTTGCAAATTCAAGCATTAAATTGAAAATACCGAACACACAATTGGATAAAAATACCCCCAAAACAGAAAAAAGTCAATTAAAATGCTATTTCCAGTCAATTGTCACATTCGTTAGATAACTGTATAACTGTTGACAACAACTAAATATGACAACAATTACCTGAAAAAAAAACGAAGTCAGTGTTACCGCATTACCGAACAAATGAGTTTAACTGACGTTAATTTGATTCAAAAAATTAGGTAAATATTAGATTATATGAATGAAAAGGAAAACCACTTTAAACTAATGAAACTTTGTTTCAAAACCTTTATTTATGACTTAACGTTGCTGTTAGTCAACAGTTAAGCCTTGATTTAATCCGATCACTCTTTAAACAAACGCAAACTTATCTAATATTAAATCAAAATTTGCGGACAAATACGGTAACAAACATTTGTATGACTCACTGCTCATTCAATGGCTCTAAGGCTTTAGCTTTCAAAACAAATTCAAAGTGCAATACGACAAACACAATGAGATGAGCAAGGTACTATTATTATATAATTGGTTGAAAAATCTCTACCAAGCTCAAATCATATACTAATTACTCATTCAAAACATTTGCATCTTTTTTGTTAAACAGAGTCGAGAGAAGGCATTCATCCAAAATAAATATAAACCATTTGTTTAAGAATAACTCTTTGAAAATATTGTAATTTTCGTAACTAAAACATTAGTCACATTCTGAAAATAACCCTAACAAAATGAGCAAGGGTAATTAACCGATAGTGGTGGTGTTGGTGGTGGTGGTAGGGCTCAGATTTGATTTGATTTGAAAAAGTGTTATAAGAATGAGGGCATCAAAAATAACATTCAATTTGAATGAATGACAACAAAATGACTAATGAAAACTCTTATTGAATAAAACCTGGAGTCAAATCACGTCTCAGAATAATTACCGAATCGAAAATATATCAGATTTTTTTGAGTAATCGGTGTAAGTCTAGAATAGGCACCAAATTTTCGTTAACAACAAAATCAAATTAAGAAAAGAGTGGAAAAGAGTAGACATTTTCGCCAAAAAGAAAAATACTCTTTGAAAGTATGAAGAAAATAGAATAATAAGAGTTTAGTAATCAAAGGAACGGTTGTTCAGCACAGGAGACAACGGATTGTATCTTCTGTTCGCACAGCATAACAAAAAAGCTTATAATTAAAGGCGACGATAGACTATAATCAAAGCCTGGGTTTGGGGGCAGTTCTCTAGACCTTCAAACTCATTGTTAATAAGTGTTAGGACTGAGACTTACTTTTGGCGGCCGTCCGACCACTTTATCCGATTTAATTCCACTAAAATTATTAAGTATTGTTTGATCGCCATTTACTTCTACTACACATTTCGTATTCAACTCTATTTCTGTTAATTAATTTGAGAAAAAAAATCCATTCATTAGAATAATTGCATTCAAATTACATTAAATTAAAGTAAATTAGTTTTTTGTGTCCAAACAAATGACTGAACACTTAGTCTAAAACACAACCATTTTTTACAAACTATTAAATAAAAAGTATAAAATCAATCCATAATATATTAATAACAGGTTTAAATTGTTCAAGGTCCTAAAATTGTTATTCATTTCTCATTCAATATTTGACAGATATAATGCATTTATAATACCTTGATCATTTTGTTTTGCAAAACACAATCAAAAGGGAATAATAGTTAGTATTAATAATAATAATTTCATAACAAAAATATTATTATTATTTGAATACTATTTTATAAAACGATTGCAAAACAACAGATTTAAAGACTAATTAAGAGTTGAAAAAATTGATAATCAAATCAATTGGTAAATACCTCTTCGGTTAAAAGGTCTGACCCTTACGGCCACTTTCACTTTGTCACTCATTTCACTTATTCTGTGCTCAACACAATTCCCGTTCTTAACGTCGAAAACATTAAATGCATGGCATTCGAGGTAACACTATTTCTAAACAAACGTATGTTTTCAATGAATTGGTGTTTGAGTGGTGGGTCTGTTCTGTGCACTCAATAGTGTGAATGGTGTGAGTCCTGTCCCGACACAGCTTTTACTGACGAGTGCTAAGCACTAAACATGCAGACAGTGCCGCACTACTGCTGGAGGCGGTGCCTAATCATTCTCTTGTTTACACAATTCACTTTTTTATGTGCAAATCCTCCACAAACTCTTGCATTATATTAGACTCAATTCATTGCATAATAAATGCAACACTGATTTACTCACAAATTACGTAATCGTAAACAATAAATACTTTCCCTTAAAATAATTCCAATTATATTTGAGCCGATTATTGATTCCTAACGTAATTAGGATTAGTTAAGATTATTAATAAAACTTAAAAAATTGTGAATTAATTGGCAAATTAATAGGTCTATGTCTTATGCGCTTTAATGAATTAACCCAATTCACTAATTTGCTAGATTTAGCTCCTCATTAAAAATATGAAAGATGACAATCAATGAAAATAAATTCAGTTTTATTGCTTAATTGACACATATTTACAAAAAAACAAATTCGTTTTAACGCCTCTGAGTTTTTCCAAGTTTTCTTTTACCGGCGAATAAGTGTTTGGGCTTAACGTTAAGAATCCTTCTGTCGGCCTCTCCTTTCCGGGCGTTCCTATTCATACCCGTCTGTGCTTTCTTACCCATAAACCTAACCTTCTTTTGCATCTGAAAAATATCAAAAGCGATAAATTTGTATCAAAACGCAAATAGAATATAACATTACCTTAACATCTCTAACACCGGATTTGTCGCGAGGCATACGAGAACTACTTCTCACTACTCCTTCATTGTCTTCTCTCATACGTTTGAATGGTCTCGACTCTCGTTCTACGACAGCCTCTTCGTAGTTAAGTCCCTTAAAATAAAGAAAACATTAGATAAAAGTCCAAAACAAGAGATCTGAAGAAAAATAAGTGTATTTCATTCAGAGTGGTGCACAGCCATAGGTTCTGTCATTGACCACATAGTGGTCTAGGAGTTGGTGGACTGTTCATCATTAATGAAAAGACAAATAAATCAATTCAAACAAATGCTCACCTCTTCATCGCTATCCATATCAACCCCTAAACCACGCATTTGTGTTCGAAGTCCACTAACACTTCGTTCCCTCTGAAAGACAGGAAAAAAGTCATTAAAATAAATTCAAAGCAAATATAAATAAAATAATGAATAGAAGAGTCAGTAGCAGAACTAAATCCACAAAAATGTTCAGATAATGGTCTAGTGGTTTGGTTAAAGTATTCATCACTTTTATACAATTATATCAATCAAATAAATACAATACAAACCGTTCGTGGATTTCGAGGAAGTTTTGGTTTATTTGTCTGATTCATTCGTTGTTCGACTTTCATAATGGCTTTCCGTTCGCGTATTCTTTTGGCCAAACCTCTCACTTCTTTGGTCTGTTCGTCCTCTTCAGAATCGTCCTCATTATCATAGAAACCAGCGTTAATTCGTTCCTCTTCTTCTTTTTCAAGTTCTTCTAATTTCTTAAGAATATCAGGGTCAACAAAGTCAGCGATGTTATGCCCGTTCCAAAACTCTGGAATCGTATCAAACTTCTGGTCGCCTTCGATATCATAATTTTTCTTCAGATCTAAGACATAGTCGTCACCCATTTCAAGTTCAATATCTCGTTCAGTCTTCTTCTTCCTATCGGTTTCCATCGCTTGTCTCTTAAGAACCACAGCCTGTGGTATAAATGGAGGCCTTTCCTAAAAACAAACCAATTATTAAAAACAAGAATAACCTCAAAGACATCTCATTTGTCAAGAATAGAATCAGAAATGGAGTTACGCAGAATCTTCACCGTAAACTAAGAGTTGGATCTCATTTATCATCAGTGGAAGTACTGAAATAAGGGACAAATAGATAAAAGAAATACCTTTTCATCCCTAGGAATGGGGAGCGCGACGTGGAGTCTACTCGTCACTGATTCCACTTTCTTTGACTTTATTTTATTATCGACTCTAAAGGCGAGTAAGCGATCACAGGCTTCGTTCCTGAGTTCACAGACACCTTCATTAGTGAATGCACTCATTTCATGAATAATAACATTGTTTTCCTTCAGTTCTTCAAAAAGTTTTTGTTTGTCTTCGGGTAAGTCTGAAATTTTAATGATATCTATTTTATTGACGACAACTATAAGCGGTTTATTTGCGAAAAGAGGTTTAATATTATTGAAAAGTGCGAACTGGTCTTCGATGGAATGTCCGCACTGTTCAGACAAATCCATAAAATACAAAATACAGGACCGGATGTGCGCTAAGGCTGTTATCGATTGCATTTCAATAGTATTTCGTTCTTCGAGGGAATGGTCCAGAATTCCGGGCGTATCGATTACTTGCCATCGAAGGTATTTATAATCAGTGTGTCCAACATATAAGGATTTAGTGGTAAAGGCGTACGGCTGTACCTCAACATCAGCTCTGGTTATCTTATTAATAAAACTCGATTTTCCCACATTTGGAAAACCACAGATCAATAGTGTTCTGGTGTTGGGGTCAATGGCCGGAAGACGAGACAAGTGTTGTCTAACCTGTTCCAAATACTCTAAGTTCTGGGTCTGTCTTTTCATAATTGTGGCCATTCGTCCCAACGCCGCTCTTTTAAGTTGTTTACACCGATAGAGAGAATCGCCATATTTCAAGAGTCGGACGTAATCGCGAGCGATACTAAAGAAAAGATAATGTCATAAATGTGACTGAACTCAGACACCAAATGAGTCATATCTGAGCCTAATTTGATAAATGGTTTTCTATTGCATATTAACGGGGTTTCAATGCTATCAAAAACGCATTAAAACACGTAAAATATGCCCCAAAACGAGTGCCGGCGCTAACCCACACTCGTCTAAACTCAAGAGTTGCCCTAAAGTACAAGACTTACTTATCAACGATATGTTTGCAAGTATTCAATTGACCCAATGCTAGCTTATAGTGGTCTTTGTCGTAGAGCACATTCATCAGATCAGCGAAGAAGGGGTGGATTTCCTGCAAACCATAAGAAATGTTAGATAAAACAGAACCAGATTTAGCCAAAAATAGGCTAAACTTGTATTTCTTTATCTAATGGTTTGGCACATCTTTGCATTCGGACAATAAGCCATTCATTGTTCGAGGAATAGGATGTGCTCTACCACTGATTTGGCCCATACTTTACCTCAATTTTTGGGAACTCATTAATCAATTGATCCAATTTGTCCCTAAAGTTCTGTTGAGTGAACTTAACTTTTCTCATATAAAAAGATCTTATTCTCGATATCTTATAGTGTTTGTGGACAACAGTCGGTGTCTTCCGCTGTGTCTTAGACAACACGATATCAATGAAATCTTTAGTCGTCGGAACGACTGTTATATTCTTGAAATTATACCGCGAAGTCATCTTTTTTTTATATAAACTATTAAAAACTATAATTAAATTAAAGGAAAATTAAAATAAATTAAAGATGAGATCCACTGAAAGTGAACCAAACGGAAAGACAACGTGTTTTACAATGAACTGAAGCACAAGTATAATGGCTCTCTTATAAACACGTGTTCTTCAATACATATTTCAATGGTAGTGACATCTATTGATCTTTTTTATTAAGATTTTCAACTTTCAAAGTTTGTTAACTTTTTTTCAACAAAATAAAATTAGAATAAAATTAAAGAATTATTAATTTAAAACAAAACAAATAAAACACTAAAACATTTGATTTAAAAATTTTATTATAGAAGAGTTGACTCTTGACTTATATATCTGTAAATAAAGTATAAGAAAATATATCAATCATTTTGTGTTATATTTTTTTTTTAATATATTGAATATTAAATTTTGATGAAATTATTAATAAATAGATTTAATGAATAATTTGCGCGAATTTTTTTTTTAAAAATCTATTATTGTTTGCATTTTAATCAATGGATTCGTTTTCCTGTTTTTAATTGATTTAACGATTTATCTTTGAATTTGAAATTTGTTTATTTCATTACTTCTTCTAAAATGTATTTAAATCTATTAATAATTATTCAAATAACTATTTGTCCACAAAATGTCTTCACTTATCCGAAACCTATTGAAAGTGATTACAATTCGGATGAGTTTTTACTTCAATTCAAAAATGATTCAAAAGGTTTGAAACGAATTATGTTTAGAATCATATCTTTAACTAAATATTCTTTCCTTTTATCTAAAGTCCAAATTCTTGTGTTTATATTAATGATACTTTTGGTATCACTTCTGATGATGACATTAACGAACACTACAAACAGTT
>JAQIXI010001432.1:0-13745 GCA_034700165.1 Galumnidae sp. Gr-Ori-00277 | reverse complement strand
TTAAAGGATCATATCTGTGGCAGTGCGAACCATACAAGGGACCTTTAGTGACTGGAGGATTATAACTTCTACCTTGTTGATTAACCGCTCGAATAACTGTATATTCAGTGTTTCCATTCAATTGTAATTTGAGTTTACTTTTAGCGAACAGATGTTTAAACTTATATTGATTTGAAAGACTTTTTTCATTAAATAATTCAATTATTGTTAGCTTTTTATTCATTGAGTTTTTAATTCATTTGTTTTTATTTTATTACACAAAAAACTAATCAATACTTTTTTCTGGAATATTCCTAAAAAGAATTTCCTATTTTTCTATTCCGAGTATTTTTCCGAGAAATAGATATTTTTTGAAAAATTTTATACCATATCATAAATATATGAAAGGCCTCCCAAACAAGTCGTTCAAATGAAATATATATATCGAAATAGTTTATAGCAATTGCTTTCAGTCGAAACAGAGCTCACAATCAAATGGTTTTGCTTTTGAACAGAATTTTATTGGCGATCCTTTTTAATGGTTATAACTTATAATAATAATAGTAGTTATAGTTATTGTGATAATAAGAAGAGTAAGACTTTTGACTCTCCAACTGAACAATACTCTTGTTTTATATGGTTTAGAATATACTGTTCTCTCTCTCTCTCTCTCTCTTTCTCTCTGTCTTAGCCTTCAATATGGGAATCACATCTCATTTTATTAGATTTTATGTCTTAAGTTTTGTTATATATTTGGCCTTTGATTCAGATTTTGTTAACCTTTTTTGTTGTGCTCTTAATTTTCTACTTTAATGGCATATAATCATAATAATTATCATTACTTTTATTTTATTTTATTTATTATTATTTTCTGATTAAAGCGTAACTCAGACGTGAAATATTGGTTTACTTTTTTTGATTCCCTTTTTAAATGTATTTCAAGAAAAACTAAATTTGTTCTTAAATTTAAGTATTTTTTGAAACTCTTATCTAAAACTTGGTTTGAGATTAAGGTCTCGTGAGTTTTGAGTGCTTTAAAAACAAGTTTCAAAGAGATATTCTACTCTTTAATGATTATTATTCTGCGCTTATATTCACAAATCATACTAAAGCTCTTCTAATGTTATTTTTAATTAAAGCCAAGACGAGACTCATTGTTAGTATTCCCAGTGATTTCTGGTTGGGTTAGGTTCTGGTTAGCAGCTGAGTGCCAACTGAGTGCCTGTGCCCTCAGTGCGTGAGCGCCAGTTATGACTCAGATTATACCTGCAGTGAATCAATTGGCGGACCAAATGTTAGAGCATATAATCAGAAGCCTGTAATACAGGTATGACTAACACATAGTCTTTCAAAATTACTTCAGGTTTTTCTTTTTTAAAAACGGATGTGAAGTGTGGCTGAGCTCATCCGTTGAGGCAACCGTTGTTACATCCTTAGCCCCAGTCCTCGACTACCGATTAAATAGAAAAAATATAATTCAAAACAACGCCTACTTTCAAGAAATTCACAAAAGAAAGAAAACACTGAATCAGACAAAGATAGAGTGACTCTCTCTTCAGATGAGCTCTCCTTTAGGATTGACTATCAAACAGTCTTTTACCAGATCTTCGGACTAGAATTCAGTTTGAACTTTGAAGTTGAGTTGAGTTGAGTTGAGTTGAGCCATAACTTCAATACCTTTAAGTGTGAGAAGAGATATTAGTGTAGAAATCATGGTTTTGATGTCCTTGAATTGGCTTAAATTGATTGACGATCGGACACAACACTCGACTCGGGCTCACGGCTCCACTCTCTTTACTTTTGTGATAAATCTTTAGAGTATTAGTTATGAAATAACATCAATCATAGTATGGATGAACCAAAAAGAGAGAAAAATCGAAACATTACTTCAAAAGATAGTTAGAAATGACAGAAATGAGAGCAAAGAGTTCTCAAAACCAACAAAAATATGATAAATATATATAAAAAGCAAACTTAAAGATACAGAAACTGTTCCAAAGAAAGAAAGAAATGATTTTTTACTTTTTTATATTATTTACAATAATTTTTTTTTCGTCGATTAAATAAACTGATAAAATGCAGTGTTTGCAAGATAAGACCTTTTCCTCCATCAAAGATATGGTAATAATATGTCAGTTATACCTCTAATTTATGTAAATATTTATTATTTCAACATTTCTTCTAAATAGAAGTATAAAGTAATCCTCTTTTGATTCATTTATTACACTTCGATAATATTGTTCTCCAAATAAAATACAGTGAAAAACAAGCGATGAATTATTCACTCAAATGAAAGAATGAAAGAATGAAAGAAATGTGTTCTTGAAAATGAATTTTTCTTTATTTTATTTCTTCATTTTTAACAATAATATGTTTTTTTAGTTTAAAAAACGCCATTCGAGCGAATACTCAGAATAATCGCCACTTAAATGATGTTTAAAAAACTTAAAGGAGTTTATAAAAAACATATGACTTTTATTAAGTATTAAAAAGTTCTTAATTTCTCTAAATAACTCAATAAAGAGTAAGGTCATTTGAAAAAGCATTAGCAAACTCAACTTATATTCAACCAAAATATTAAATCCTTTTCTAAGGAAATAATAAAATATTTGATAAAAATATTAAATATTTATAACATTATTATCAGATTGTCGTCGATATAAAGCTGAGTAATGCTTGAAAATGATCCTACTCATGCACTTTACTGATATGTACTTGTTTAATGGGTCATTTTGTAATTCAAGAACATTTTTCTCAATAATTCCAATAAATTAAGTACTTTATTAAAAGTGATTTTTATTTCAAACATAAAATTATAGTTTAATCAAATGCTAAGCATTTATTCATTTATTTATTATAAAAGATTAAGTATTTATTATATAAATTTATTTTTTCATTTAAAAGATGAAAAAAGATAAAAAAAGATCCTGGTCATTGATAAATAATAGTACATTTGAAAATGGTTTTAATGACTGTGTCTTAAAAAACTGAATTAATTGATTATAATAAGACTTGAAATCATTTAAATCATATTAAATGTTAAGCGATATCTAAATCCCAGTTTTTTTTCATGACTTCCAAGACTTTCCACTTTTCAGATGTGTTTTCGTGAAAAATCTCTATTTATAGTTAAAATGCGTTGGATTTTGATTTTCGCCTGAATTTGATTTGTGACTGAAAACCACTTTTTCAAACTTAACGAACTCACGAAATAAACTTAACATTGAAAACACCATAAAACAGCTTTCAGTGTCTAAAGCTATGGATGGAAGGACTGCTTTTTAAAGGGCCACTCTTCAATGCGCAGCTCCCTTTACAAAGAGAGGGGATAGTAAACTTTTCCGGGGTAAAATTTAAATGTGCTCAAGATCGAATTTTCAACATTCGCCTAATTAGGACTAATGAACGGATATTTTCCTTATTCCAAGTTTAGATTATTTTTAAATGTAATGTAATTTATATATAAATATTATTTTTAACTTTAGATAAACATTAGAATTGCGTTAAATAAAGTTAGAAATAGTTTTGACTCTCATATGACTAAACAGTGATTTGAGATTTCGATAAGAAATTTGGTTCTCATTTAAACAAAAGCGAATTCAATGCCAAACCTTTTAATAATAATTTGAGACTCAAATGTGTTATTCAATCTTTAAATTATTATCATTAATAAGGGATCGCCAACATTAACAACAATAACTAAGAATAAGATCAAAACCCACTAAACTTATGACCAAGGTACTAAATCAAATAATCTCTTTTATGAAATTAAGCTTATAATTTGTGACAATCTTGTAAAGTTAAAAGCAGAAGAAAAGACAACTCCATTTTGTGATTGTGGATGTCCTACGTTGACCCCAGTGAGTGTACCCTTGGTCGGTCCTGTGTGTCAGTAATGGTGGTTTTGTTGTGTTAGTGTCTGCGCAGTAGTTCTGTCTCTAAGTGTCTGAACGTTGCGCTCGACGTAACGGTTTAGAAGTGTTTCAACTTTCAGTGTAGAGTCGGAGCACAGCTTTTAGATTAATACCAGTGAGAAGAGAGACAACAAAACAGCCATTTCTCTATTCTTTGGATTTGTAGCCATTGGTTGGATCTGTTTTTCTTCAATAATTATGTAAAATAATGTGACAATTAGTGGACAAAATGTTGTTATCGTTGATACCAACGTTTGTGACGACAATGTGTTTGTGCACAACGTCTGCCATTTGGACAGAAAACCTCATTCCCAAGAAAAGGATTACACATTTAAAAGATAGTGACATCCAGAGGTTTGTCGGCAATCAAACTGATTCCGACCATTTCAAGTTACTGGAGCAAGATGGTGACCATCTTCTTGTTGGCGCCCGAAATATTGTCTACAATATTAGTCTTCTCTCTCTCGAGGAAAATAAGGTATTCATTCACTGATCCCAACAAAACAATCCTCATATCAATGACCAGTTTTTTTCAGTTGTTTTTTGTATATTTTTCCACAAAAATAGGCACAAAATTTTGGATTTTCCGTATTTTAATTTTTTTGTTGAAAATTAACTTAAATTTTAGACTAAATTTGGGCCAAAGATTTGAATAATTTGTAATTTTGTGGTCAATTCCCACACTTATAGCTCTTCTCATGAATTGTATGACTCATAAATCCCTTATATTTTGATAAATAGTTATTAGGTTTTCATAAGTTTTATATAAAGTTTATATTTGAAGACAATTTTAAATAAATAAATTCAACCGAAGAATGAGTTGTGTTTTGAATTAAGTTTGTCCTCAAAGTCTGTCCCTATTTTTGAATATAAAATCTGTTTAGGATTTCATCTAATTTTTCATTTTATGGACTTTTGTTTTGAAATTTGCGACAAAAATTTGGTTAAAATTTGTTTCATATGCTATACATTATAGACATTAATCTCAATTCCAATAAATTATTGTCAATAATATAAAAGGTCTCTATTTATCTACATTTCATTCTGTGCTCCCAAACAAGAGAGAGCTGTAAATGCGCTCAACTCAACTCAAAACTCTATTTTAAAGCCCAACCCATTATTATCGTTATCTCAAACAGATTTATATCATTTTACTTTTGAAATGTTTTTCATTAATTAAAATTAATTCAGTATTTCATCAAAGAATTGAGTGAAAAGTTTTGGCAGAAATATGTGTTAGAAATAATACAATTGTTTTGATGTCTTGAACTTTGAAAAGATTAGAGACCGTAAGATATCATTTCTGGAAATATGCCATAAAATTGAAAACAATTTCCGTATTTTAAGAGAAAATTGAATTTTTCTCAAAGTATTGACTCGTTTTTGAGGAAAACTAATCCCATTTGAAGTCATTTTTGTTTTCCGTATAATATCTGATCTTAAATTACATATTTTCGGTGCCTTTCGAGTCGTATATAATAATTGTATGTAAGAGTAGGGGAAAGGCGACAATTGCGACAAATTTTATTCCGATACTATTATTCAATGAATTGAAATGAAATGATTTATAGCCAGAGATTGGATGACTACTGACTATGACTCGCATTTTAAGTAACGAATGTGTGGCCGAACTTCCCGTTGAATATAAATGTAATGTTAAGTAGAGGTTCTCCTCTGATGTCGATCTCCTTATAATTATCGTAGTTTTCAATGTTTATAGCCTTTACCCAAATGTATTGGAAATAAATACCAGTCATAGAGTGCTCAGCCTCTGGTCTCACGTTTTCTGCGTAACCGTCCTTTAGATAGGATTTGTTGAACTGATGCCAAACCATAAAATGCTGTCCATATGACTAATACAAAGTGTTGTGAACTATTGTTTATTATCCATAACTTGATATACCGGTGTATTAGTAATGAGTGAACGTCTCGTTAAACCATTTATTTTATTCTGGATTTTATTTCGAGCGCTAAACGATATTAACGTTTAGATTCATTTCTCACTTCTCGCACTTTTTAAGGGATTTAGGATTACGTGCAGAAAGACTGCACCCGTTGTGAATCAGTACTGTACTCATGGAGTTGTGTTAGTCCTAAAGCACAGGGGATTTTTAAAACCGCAAATCCTTATTAAATGAGCAAAAAGTTAGAGATATATCTGAAAAAAGTCAGAATTCGTTTGAGAGAAGATTTGGTCTAAAACTGCAAACCTGTGATAAATGAGTCGGTGCTATAAATTTCATTGTCGGATGACTTACAGCAAATATAAATCAAATATTTTTTTTTTTAAACTCTACTCACATCAGTTGCTCTACAATTCTGTTCACTTCTTCAGTTGAGAGCCTTTTTGCCAGAATTCTTATTCTTTGTGTTCTGTCTATCGATTTGTTTTTATTCACACATTTTTTTGTTGTCTGTATTCCAAACATTTTCTTCGTTTAGATTTAGAAAAGAAGAGATAATAAAAAAATATTAAACTTTTGTTTTTATATTTTTATTAAATTTGTTGCAGAGATTGCAGTGGTATAGCTCTGAAGATGACATAAAATTGTGCAAATATAAGGGAAAGTCGGACGAGTTCTGCCAAAATTATATTAGAGTCTTGGCAAAGAAGTCGGAGAACGGTATCTTTGTGTGCGGTACCAACGCTTTCAAACCAAAGTGCAGACAATATTTGGAAAATGTAAGACATGTCAAACATTTTCAAAGCATTCCTTCCCTTTATATATGAGTTGACATAAGAGTCTATAATACCTATAAATATATCTATAGTTTAGACAATTCTGTCCTCAAAATCTATTTATTCTCTAAAATGAAGACAATTTAAACTAAACGTCAATTACTTTCTATTCTTTTTAAATGACATTAGAATTTGGAATATGAGATGACTGACGAAAAGTCTGGTGAGGGGTTGTGCCCATATGACCCGACACACTTATCGACGGCCAGCTTTTTCGGTAAGTCTAACATCTAATTAAATGTGATGTCAAAAATTGATGTCATTATTCTTAATCATCTCAATTGTAATAAATCCGAAGAAAAGCTTTTTATAGGTTATTATATAAGTGTTGTCTTACATTCAGAAGTCGTGTCTATTATATTATTTTTGTTATATTTGTTGGCGAATGTAATTGTCTTTCTCTTCAATAATTCTCAATACAATAGAGTTTAAAACAATCGCCAAAAATACAGCCCATTATTTGTCTTAAATTTTCGACAATTCTTTTCCTATTCATTATATTTCTATTTAAAGCGGAAAACCTTTTACTTCGAAAAGTCTTTTATATTCCTTTAAAAAATGAATTTCTCCTCTTTTTTTGATAAAAACAAATTGAGTTTTTCATAAAAATCTCATTAAAATCTTTTAAAACATTGCTTTTTCTTTTGCTATTCACTTGTGCCACACTTAAGGACCGGTTAAGGATCGTTCAGGTATTGGCTCTTAATATATTCACATTTTGCTTGACTTTTATCACAAAATTATGTAATTATTATTGAAATAAAAAAATAATAGCTATGACTGTCAGTTATGTTATATCAGTGACTGACTCTTAGTCTAATCGAAAGTATTCTCTGAAATGCGTTTATCAGAGACTCAATGACTGAATGTATAGTTATTTCAGGAATCGATTGCTTTCCTGTATTTGTTTCCATATCTTTCTGTCAAATATGAGACCAAAGAATTTGAGTAAACAATTGAAGTCTTTATGAATGCAATAATATATTCATAGGAATATCGAATTTCTTAAACATATTTTTGTTTTGTATCGAATAGAGAATAACCTATACGTCGCAACTGTGGCCGGTTTTAATGGCGCCGACCCTCTCATATATCGATTTCCGCTACGGACAGAACAATTCAATCCAAAGCACTTAAATGGTATTAAAACTATGACTCTTTTAGACGATTACATCAATAAATATATGTATAACTGTTTCTGCACTGCATTTGCAGTCATTTCTATCAAATGATATAAAAAAAAATTTGGCGAAAAACTAATTAAATGCATTTTTGATGTCATTAGCGCCCAGTTTTGTCAATTCGTTTCCACATTCAGAACACGTCTACTTTTTCTTCAGAGAAACTGCCGTTGAGTACATCAACTGCGGAAAGACTGTCTACTCGAGAGTGGCCAGAGTTTGTTCCAAAGATAAGGGCGGACCCCATAAGTTTAGGTATTATTTTTTTGTAAACAAACTAAAAGTACATCATTTCAATTGATGTCTATTTATAATTCAGAAACCATTGGACAACATTCGCAAAGGCCAGACTCAATTGTTCGATTCCGGGGGAGTTCCCCTTCTATTTCAATGAGATTCAATCCACTACTAATATAGTAAAGGGTAGGTCCTGTTCCATATAATTTTTTTTTCTGTCGTATAATTAATTAGAAATGTGTTTACAAACATTAATTAATTCGATTTATTGCGCTCAGGTATATATGGCGGTCACAACTCTGAACTCATTTATGGAGTATTTACGACACCCACAAACAGTATTGGAGGTTCAGCCGTTTGTGCGTTCAGAATGGATGACATACACAAAGCATTTGAAGGTCCTTTCAAAGGTCAAGAGGATATTGACTCAAATTGGCTGCCGGTCCCCTCATCTAAAGTTCCAGAACCTAGACCTGGACAGTGTGTCAATGATTCGCGTCAATTACCCGAAATGACTTTAAACTTCATCAAAGAGCACACACTCATGGATACGGCAGTGCCTGCCTTTTGGTCCGCACCAGTTGTAGTGCAGACCAGTTTCAAATACCGCTTCACACAAATAGCGGTCGACCCCCAAATAGAAACGGCTTCCGGTAAAACTTTCGACGTTCTCTTCATTGGCACAGATGACGGCCGAGTGATAAAAGCTATCAATTCCGCGAGCGGTGCCCTCAGCGGTCATCACTTCCACAATACAGTCGTTCCCATTATCATTGAAGAAGTGACAGTGTTTCCAACCGGAACTGCTATAATCAACCTTTTGGTGTACCACACCTTCTATGAGGCGAAGCTATTAGTCGTTTCCAACAACGAAATTAAATCAATAAAACTGTTCCACTGTTTGGCCAAAACGTGTGGGGAATGTGTTGCCCTTCAGGACCCTTATTGTGCTTTCGATCTTCAGCGTCAACAGTGCACAAGCAGTAGGTCTCGATTCTGGAATCGCGACAATTTTGTCCAGAATGTAGAGGACGGGTGGGATCCGCGCTGTCCAGACGGTCGGCCCCCACCAACAGACAGCACTAACAAAGTGCAACCGGTCTCCTATTCCAATATACATACAGTGCCCGGCCCAAATTCGGGGGATACAATACCGCTGCCGGCTACCGAACAGACGCCTATTTACAGCGGCGAAACATTCGCACTGGCAGTTGTCACGAGTGTCGTCACATCACTAGTCGTGGGCTTTATTCTGGGCTATATATTTAGTCGTCGTTGTCGTAAGGATGACCCGAATGTGTGTTCGCCATACGATGATCCGCATCAATATTTAGATCATCACCCGAACGACCCCTTCCCGAGTCAGCCACCGGTTAATAATAAGCCAATAAACTTAGTGTTAAACGTTCCGCCGAAGAACGCAAAAAACGCAAATTCGTCGGCGGACAACAAACCCATTCAGAAGGTGAAGAAGATTTATTTGTAGGCCATCGAACTTATGAAAGGCCTCACCACCGGTTTCTCGACAGTGATTCTTATGACTCAGACTATGAGGACATTAGCGAACTGTGACCACAAAGTGTTGAACAACCGATGGATAAGAGAATGGGAACGAAATATATAAGTGTTGTCTCCGCCGACAGTCAACTAAATATTGTTTTTTTATAAAAGAATTCAAAGACTTCTTCTAATACTAATCGAAATGAAGTTTTGGTTTCTGTTTATTGCTTTTGAAAGCAAACTATGCATCAAATTATACAAAAAAGTTTTTTATGCAATGAATCGATTATTTGGAAAAAATATTAGCAAAGAATGTTATGTTTTTAAAACGAGATTATTATTAGTGAAAACTGAAAATATGTATATTTAGTGCTTCCGATTGGATGCCGACACAAAATATCGAGAATATAATCCAAAACTAAGTCAATTAATTTTACGGAACCTCACATTCATTACCCAATATTTGGTGAACTTCGGGCCGACAGTTGAGAGAAGTGTTCGTTTTTTAATGACATTTGTTTTGCTCCTCATTTTTGCTCACAAAAAGAATTCACTTTTAAATATCATCTCATTATCACATAAAAGATATGAGGAGAACATTCTGTGATTTTTTTGTTAATTTTAGAAATTGTTTTTTTTGAGAATTGATTTTAAGATACTTTGAGTTATAATCCGAAAAAAGTGTCGCAAAATATATACCTTTTTTGACACAAGAAATGCTTTTGGAAATGAAAAGCTATTAATTAATAGAAAATATGCGATTTGACTATAAATTGAGTTTAAAATAAAATAGAAATAAATTTATCCGAAAAAAGCAATTGAATGCCAAAAAAAATATTGAGGACAGGGTTTACATCAGATTCACAATCGATTGCTTAAAATTCTTATCGCTTTTAATTAATTTTCGTGAAATCAGATCACATATCGATAACAGAAGAATAATTAATATATAAGAAACAGATTTAGAGATAAAATGTTAATTTACAACGAAATATTAGTTTTGCTTGATGATAATTTGTTGTTTTTATTATCATTTGTTTTAATTTATTGATTCCGTATTCAAATGATTTGCAGATTCGAAGCGATTTTTATTATTTATGAAAAGATCTCGATATTAAGTTTAGTTCATTCAATAGCTTTTAATTAATTAACATTAATTTAGGGACTGATTCGCAAAAACGCAAACCTTTTTAAGAGATTTAATGAAAAATTATTATAAATTTTTATTATTTATGAATTGATTTAAAAAAGTAAATACATTAAAATGCACTCCAAATATGATAAATAATTGTAAATAAGGTTTAATTGAATTATAAAATTCATTTAAATATGACATCCATTGAAATGTCAAAAACTACTCTCTTTATATACAAAAGAAAAAAATATTTAAAATATTTGGTTTATTCCTGAGTTTTAACTGTAAGTGAAAATCATTTGTTTGTAATTTAAAACATTTTCTTTTGGATCGAAACAAATGTACAATTGATTAGTACATCAATTAATGTAATTGTGATGTATTTGTATTATAAAACTATTTAATTATATATAAATATATTATTATTGAATTAAATTTTAATAAAAGTGAATAAACGTCTAATAATGTCTATCAATGTTTTTTGAGCCTAAAATCACTAATCATTTGACTTTTATTTGTATAACTGGCGGTTCCTGTCTTTGGTTACATCATTAAGACTTTAGGGCCTAACGTTAAAAATGTCGGAACCGTTTTAGTGATTATTGTTTTGTGTAAACCATTTATTCGTTACGAATCGATTTAAATTCATGGGAACCAGAAGTCTGACCAATAACTTCATTGAGTGAACGGCAAATGAGGCGAACCATTGCCTCTAAACTCTGTTTGACGTTCAAAGACTTAGTTTTATTCAGTGCTCGAAGTAATTAATTTATATTAAACTGGAATTATCGACAGCTCTGAGCCCTCGACTCTGAGTGTCTTCAGGTTTATCTGACCGCAGGCTCTTTGAACTCAAATACTTCTTTTACCTTTAATTTAATGACAAAATAAAATAAAAATTTAATAAAAACCGTTTCTCTGATGAGAAATAAAATGATTTGAAGTCTAGAGTCATGTCGTCTTTAATAAATAAAGAGCATAAACTTATTTAACAGTTTCTCTACAAAAAAAGTATTAAATTTTTAGGCGAAAAAAGGATAAAATTAATGCAAACAAGAGATGAGAAGACAAATATTTATGGCTTTCCATAAATTCATTCTTATATTTTAGGAAAAACTAATCGCTTTAATCTTATATCCAATTGAATACAAACTCTTAAATTATGAAAATATTGATTTTATTCCCAAATATTGCTTAAGTCTTAACTTAAGGAAACTGACTTTAATCTGATTCCTAGAAGTAATTCAAATTTTAAGGGAAAATAAATTCAAAGCCGTCGGCGAATAAACATTTTTTAAAAGAAATATATTTTTATATTTCATTAAATTGTATGAAATTTTTGTAAAACTATAGGAAATGTGAAAAATTCCGCTTTAATTAATGATATTATCAGCAAAATATTGTTTATTTATTAATAAAAAAATATTTGAAATATTACTTAATTCTTAACATAAAATGTTTATATACTTCTCGACCAAACTATTAGTCATAGGATCGCGATTTTAGTTAAGATGAGAAAAGACTTCCACTTATATATAAAAACCTGAAATTTTGTGTAATTAGTCGAGAATTTCCACTTCTTTTTCTTATTTAGAAAATTGTTTTGATGTTTATTTTTATAAGAAATTAGACTTCTATGAACTCAAAGTCTTGCGAAATCCCTGTAATTTCTTAGAACTCCGGATATGATCTAGGTAATATCAATTGATCTTATTTTATATGGTTCTTGGTATCATTAATAATAGATTTCAAGGAAAACAAGATATGTTTCGATTCATTTGTTTTTTTTAAATTTTACTTTTCTTATGTAAAACAAATTTAATACTATTTATGGATTGATTTAAATTTGAGTTACTATTCATTTAAAAGTAAATTAGATATTAATATAATTTAATGTTTGTTTGAATTTAATATCACATAATTGAGTCTAAGAAGAGGACATTCATAATATAATTACATTAAATTATAGCGTTATTTAGAGTATTATTAGTCCTAAAAATATAATTAATTCAATGAATAATTCACATCAAAAAGCCATCAAAAGAAGACTTTAAGCAAAAACAGCCACAAAATCCTATTTCAAACCCCTATTCCTACAAAAAAAAGTTATTTTATTAAACTCCTACCAATTCTTCCATTTTATCTTATTAGTTTAGTTATATCATTGCTTGCTAATTTTTTTGTGACCAAAGCTTTGGAAGCAATGAAAAACGATTTACCCTTTTATGTGAAAATTTCATTTCGAGGCCAAGAATTACTGTTAACTTCTTTTGTCTTTTCATCAATTATTTACTCTTTAACTAAAATAATTAAAATTAATGGTTTCAGCCCTTAATGAGTGATAAATAGGCGTTAATTAAATCAAATAAACAAATTATATGTAAGAAAATTATAATCGTTGGCTAATATCGAAACCATTTTATTCTTATTTATTATAATTAAATACAGAAAATATTTAATGAGATTTCATTTTATTTCTCTTTTTTGGTTATTTATTTAAATTTCTGTTCATTAAAAATACAATCTTTGATAAAATGGTTAAAAATATTAATAAATGCTATAACTTATAGTCATATAGTCTTTAAGAATAGCAAATATAGAGATAAATCTTTTTAAAGTGAATTTAAATGAGTCTTAAATTACAAAAGAGTTATTCATTTTGCGATTTATAAGAGATTTATCAAACTTTTAAGAATATAAATGAATTTCTCAATGAATTCATAATAATTCCCGGATGAGTTTAATGAAATTCGTGGTAAGAATTTATTAAAACAAATTAAATCAAAGAATTTTTAAAATCTCTTCAAAAGTTTTGTTTGACGTAATTTATGTCTGATTTGATACCAAAACATGTGCTGAAACTTCGATAAAAAAATGATTTGATTTTAAGACCAAAACAATCAAAACATAAAAATGTCATCAACTGATCCCAATGTTATCCACGCAAAACCATTAGAAGAAAGGAAACGTATTGTCTCCTCGAGAGTCAATCAAAATCAAATTCCGACCGAAATCTTGGAAAACAAAGTCTTAAATCATAAGATATCGACAAAACTTCC
>JAQIXI010001431.1:0-13747 GCA_034700165.1 Galumnidae sp. Gr-Ori-00277 | reverse complement strand
ACTAATTCGTGGTTCGCATAAAACAAAGACTGAATATCAGACTCTTTTGTATTTAGTTCTTTAACTTTATTAGTTAAATTGATCTTGTTCATTAACGAACATATTGAATTATAATCAACTTTTAAAATGGACATTTTCTAAAATTACTAGATGTTACAGATAGATAAAAATATAAATGGCTTGCTCAAAATAATATTGTTCCAAAATAAATATAAAATAAACAAATTAGATGATCAAAAATTGAAAATAATTATTATTTTTGATAGTTTAAATCACGCCGAAAAGATATTATTCACTAATAACGAGACATAAAACACAAAAAAATTATCCCTTAATAGTGATGCAAAGGTTATCGTAATTTTGTTCCTCCGATTCAAAGATACGAAATATGTGAATGACTTAAACACATGTTTTTATTTTGATTGAAATTTAATAAAATTGTTTTTCAATTGATTTTGGTTTTAAAACTTTGATTTCTTCTTCAGTTCTGACAAATGGAAGATATTTTAAATGTTTTGCAAAATGTGGAAGAAGTGGCCGAAGATATTCTTAAGATAAAACAAGAGATAATTGATTTAAATGTGAAACTCAATAAAAATAGAGAGGCCTTAAACGCACTGAAAAGTAATACAAACCTTAAAAAAGAGGTAAAAATGTTTTCATAAAATTATTTGATTCACAAAATATTTAATTAAAACATTTGATATTTTAGTCAAATAAAGTTTGGATTTGTTTCGGTAATTCATTTGTCAAAACAAAAGTCAGTTCCGCCAAAACATTAATAACTGAAGACCAAAAAGATTTAAATCAAAGAATCGATTTTTTAAGAAATGATTTAAAGCCAAGAGTGGATCAGTTGAGACAATTAGAAGGAAAGACAGAACTCAGAGGCTTTGATTTGAAACCACTCGACAAACAAGAATTGTCTGCACTTAAACCTCTTCTTTAAGTTTCGGTAAAACTTCTAAAATACTGTCTCTTATTTTGGACTAATTCTGAAGAATTTTTAATTAATTTAAAATGAATTCATCAGAAAATTCAAGTATTGATTATATTCTAGTAATTAATGAAATGATTGACTCTTTAAATGCAAACACTTTTGTCGACAAAAGGGATGAAAAAAAATTTGACGAACACTTTCTTAAACCAGATTTTGATGTCTTCTTAATTCTTGTCAATAGTTTCAATCAATTAAAAGAAAAGAGTTTCAAAAGAAACAAATTATTGTCTCTAATAAGTGATTATATTTATTGCGAACAAACTTTGACTTCACTTCTGTTCAAAACATGTCGAATGTCTTCAACAGAATTACAAATAATTGGCCCCAAATTAGAGACTATATTAGTGACGATTCCGGATATTATCTCAAATAATATGAAAACAAAAGTTCCCAAAAGTTTTCAACAAAACTTATATTTTAATCGAATCGCAGAAACTATTTATTCCTGTATTGAAGAAGTGTTTCAACTTCTTAAGAATGGAACCGATTCTTCGTTACAATTTTTGACATCACTTTTAGGCCGAATCGCTTTCTTAGGCTTTTCAGACATTGTCTTCAGACAAGTTTTTAATAAATTAATAATTAATTGTGAAAATGACTTTATTTGGCGACGAATAGCTTACAGAGTGATTGTTTGCCCTCAAAGACAGGAATATTTGGAAGTATTGACTAAAAGTATATTTTGTTTAGTTTCTGATTATCAAACAATCAATTTGTTAATCGGAAGAAGTGTTGAAACAAATCTTAAACTAAAATTTTTAGTCACAAATAAATTTCTATTAATACACGAATTTAAAAGCGATCAGATTTTGATTAATATTTTCGGATATTTGAGTGAAAATTCAGTGAAACTATTCTTTGAAGCCTTCGATAACTTATTGAATGCGTGGAGTAATTCCAGTGCTCTTAAATACAGAAGTTATTCACAACATTTATACCTCTCTCGTGGTCTTATGATTGGCTCCCGATTTATAAAATGTTTAGATTTAAGTGAAGTCGAAACCAATTTTAGAAGACTTACAATGAATGGAATTGAAATTCATTTGAAGAACAGTCAAAATGACTTTAGAAATATTGGTTTAACTGTTGGCCAGACTTTAATGTCTTTGTTTTGTCCGCAAAATAATAAAATTGATTTTGAAATCGAAGAAAATGAAGAAATCAAACATTTGAATGACTTATTCCTTAATAATTGTAATCAAAATGAAGTAAAAACTATTGAACCGAAAATTTTGATTCAAAATAGTGTTAACGAAGAACCACTTCAACCCAAATCGAATGTTTGTCTGGACAGTGATGACGATGAAGACAATGATCTGATTCCATATGATATGTCAAATGATAAACCAATTGAAGAGCAAAAGAAACCGATATATTTACGCGATTGTATGGAAGGTCTTTTAGATCAGGAAAAGACGGAATGGTTTACTTCTTGCCTTAAAAATTGCGAACAAATTATTCGGAATAATAGCGATTCGGTTCATGAAATTTCTGTAGAATTCACACGAATATTGTTTCGTTTGGATGAGGGCTGTGCTGTCAATGACTTTATTGGTCACAGAATGCGGGCTCTAATATCATTGTGTGTCTGTTCACCAGAATCTGTGGCTAATTATTTATGTTCGCAATTCTACGCCCAAAACCAAACAATCCGTCAAAGACTCGATGTATTAGAAGTGTTATTGTCTTCGAGTACTGAACTTTCTTCTGATCCAAACAAATACTCTAAAAAGAGTGAAATTAAAGAAATTGTTTCCACAAAAGAGGAAAATGAAGAAATTCATTGGAAACAAATCGTTAATTCAAGAATTGAGTCAAAGACTAGAATTCTGTCCCACAAATCTAAAGACATGAATGAAAAGGCATTCGTCAATCGTTTGGTGCCCTTCGTTTCGCACTTCTTTTTCCCACTTTTAAAAAATATCGATAAAAATGAAATTAAATTCGATATATTAGAAGACGATCATTACGTCTTTGGCCGACTTCTATATACTCTTGGAATTATCATCAAAAATGTTTCTTTAAGTCCTATTACTAAACAAATGGGAAAAGAACTTCTGGACTTCATTCTCGCCTTTAGATATCATTGCGAAGTGTCAGTATTTTGTTCAGAATTTGTAATATACTCAGAGTTTTGTTGTGTCGAGTCATTAACTTTTAACCTCTGGTTATAAAAAATGCGTTTAAAATCTAGTGATAACTTATTAGTAATAATAAGTAAAAATTAAAGACTCGACGCAATCAAATAAATGATGAGTCCATTAATATATTGATTGATTCATAAAATGATTCCTTACAGTTATGTGAGGGAAGCTTTGATTTTTGCTTTTTGTATGGTTTTGATGAGTGTTCCTCCGATTTATTTGATAAATGAGATGTCCCTTCAATTGGTTGAATTACAGTTTTGGCTAAAAGGTCTGAATAGTATTGTTTTTCTTCTCTAATTTCTTTGGTTTTAGATATCACTGAAAGAGAAGCCAACACTCAATGCACTCAAAAAGCTTTGACTGCACTCCAACTCCTAAAAGAAGTGGTGAAAGAAATGCCGCTTTCATTAACTCTTAAATAAAAAAAGCCTTTAATAGCAATAATAATAATAAATTTATTTAAAAAATAATTAAATGGCGTTTAAGACACTTATTTCCAAAAAATCTTTTCCATAAATACATTTAAAATAAGACTAAAATAATGGAGAGATTGTCTCTGACTTCCATTTAATACCGGTTTCTGTTTTATATAATTATACAGAAAACAAATGTTAAACATTTAAACAAATAATGAAATGAAATAAATTTCAGTAAAATATTATCGAAAATATTTCCAATAAAATAACATTTTTTAAGTAAAATTATTTTCTCGAATAACTCAATGCGGACGCGAAGAATTGGTCGCAGAGCCGACCGAAACACTTCTGGTGACGGCTGAGCGCCTCAACTGATCCATTTGTGCCCTTAAATTAGGCGGTGGTGACAAAGGACTAGAAGAACGGATTCTTGGGTTTTGTAGCAAATCCTTTATTGTCTGAACGATCAAATCAATTGCAACTGTTTTACAAAATGAAACAATAATTTCAGTTATATTTAATTGAATTTAAATCCCTATTAATTAAAAATTGGTTACAAAACAAAAATTAATACTCAATTTATAAAAAAATAGTTTCAAAAAACTCAGAAAAATTAAAAAATTCAAAACTTTTTAAAAATAATTCTTTTGTTAAAAAACGGTGTAATTCGAGTACAAAAAGTAAGTATTCCTATCGACTGACTGCGAGACTCAGATTTCTTCCACTTTTGATGGCATTGGGTTTAGAAACGATTGTCGTCGCCATTGAATTTCCATTAATGTTTCCATTAGTAGTGATTTTATCATTATTTAAATGAATCGGACAGAAATCAAACAATTTTTCAATTCGATTGACTATCAATTCTACTGCAACTGAAATATAAAAAACAAACAAAACTTTTTTAAAAATCATTCCATAATATTAGTTGAGGTCTTCCAAAGAGTCAACAGTCAGTCCATAGAAAGACTTACTGAAAGAGTTTTTGAATTAAATGTTTTCTATTAAATAAAAGTATTTAAAATTAATGAATACCTCCGTTGTCGGCCCCGCGAGGAATAATCACATCCGCGTACTTTTTAGTCTATTTTTATAATAAAAATATAATACTTATGAGAAGTAATGAATAGATCGCTTTACCGGTTGGCAGAAGTCTTCAAAGGCTGGTTTCACAAACTTTGTGTATTGATTTAATACTGTCTCCAAATCTCTGTTCCTTTCCTTTACGTCCCGTAAGACTACAAATAAAGCAATTAATGGCTCGAAATTTCATTATTTTAAAGAAAACCTCTTCGAGAAAGTCTGGTATCGGAATCGGTGTCAACGAATAACTTCATGTGAAAGAGGTCTCGGATTTCGGGAAAATAAAAGACTAAAATTCCTTCGACGAGAACCACATCCGCCGGATATAAGGTTTGTTCGGTATCACCGCTGAAGAAGACTTTAAATTAGACCAAATAATTGATAAATAGAGTCGAGTCTTACACTAAATGTTCCCTAAAGTTGTATTTTCTGATGCTAACGGTTTTGCCCTCAAGAATATCGTTAAGAGTACTCAGCATAAGCTGTTCGTCAAAAGCCGAGGGATGATCGAAATCAAAGTTCCCTTTGAAGGCCAGCGCCCGCTCTTCAGGTGATAGTGATCTATAAAAGCTGTCCTGACCAATACAGACCACTCGACGCTCACGATTAGCGACACTGTCTTCACCCAATTGTTCCATAATTCGGGCGCAAACCGTGGACTATTGTATTCAAAAAGTTTAGATTCTTATCAATTCTTGACATCAAAAAGAAATTCATACCTTTCCCGAAGCGGTTCCACCGGTGACTCCAATCAAGAACGGAGTCTTATTTGTGGAATAAACTCTTGAGTTCTCGTCATTACTAATAGAAGCGGCCATTGATTTGATTCAAATCTTTAGAACTGAAGTTAAAACCAATTATTGAATATTTTGTTTGTTTTGTTTGACAACAAATGTGTTTAACTGTAATGTTTGCCAAAAGTTGTCGCTCTTTACTAACATTTGCTTTACTTCTCTTTACATCCCTTTACCTCTCATTTAAAAGTTTTCAGAATCGGAGCCTATTTTTATCTGAAAATTTGCCGAAATTAACAAAAAAAATCTATTTTTGATTTAAATCTTAATTCAATTACAAAACAAATAAAATAAATGAAACAAATTTTTTCATATTTGGAAAAATTTTATATTTTTATATTTAAAAGTAGTATTTTAAGAACTTATCTTGATCAAAATCAATCTTGATCTTAATCAAGATAACATTGAATTGTCAAATAATTATTATTCTAATATAATTCTTACATAAAATCCTAAAATTTGTTGAAATTAGTTCCAGAAATTTATTTCTATAAATTGTTTGAGTGATTAAAACCGAAATATAGGTCTGACTTCAAAACTTTTCAAATCATTAGAAATACTAAAGAATTGGAATCTTTTCAATATTTGCTATTTTTTCAAAATTCATAACTTTTCATAACTAAGTTTTCATCAAATTATTAAAAAAAAAGAAATTTATCCAAAAATTTTGAAATTCAATGAAATTTAATGATAACTAATAACTGGAATCATTTAATTGATTTTATTATCAAAAGTATAGGAGAAATGAAATTTGCATTCGTTTTGATTAAAAACACGAATTCAATAAACAATTTAATCGCTTTTATATAATATTAAAATATCTTCGATTAGCTTTAGATAAAAGAATTGATAGAAATTTGTTTCCAATCAATTGAATAGTAAATACCTTGGTTATATCACAATTCTTGTGAATAGCTTGCAGTGATATTAACGAATTAATGAGATTTTTTTTCTTCTTAATTGAAATACAGTTGTAATACAATTCTTTTCTTCAAAATAAAAAATTAATTAAAAGTTTGAAACGAAAGTTTTTAAAACCGATTTGAGTGAACCCATATATTATGAATACATTTTTTTGTGAAATCAAATTTTAATTCTGTTTTTATATCAAATTAATTAAGTTTTAAAAATTTCTCAAAATTATGACAAAATTCAATGGAAGGCAGTAGTAATTGAGCTAAAACTGATCCAAAACGGTGTCCAATAATCTTTTAGGGCGTCTCCATTGCATTCACCGCCACTTCTATAGTATAGCCATTCCGTGCAGAATAGTTGGGGTCCTATTATTGTGTACTCAATACCTGCAATACCTGTGCCCTACAGTTAAGATTTATAA
This sequence comes from Galumnidae sp. Gr-Ori-00277, assembly GCA_034700165.1. Lineage (NCBI taxonomy): Eukaryota > Metazoa > Arthropoda > Arachnida > Sarcoptiformes > Galumnidae > Galumnidae sp. Gr-Ori-00277. Next base: position 6,974 of record JAQIXI010001431.1, on the reverse strand, counting down.
TTGAAAATCTTTTAGAATTTAGTTTTTACCACTGATTTTGTGTAAACTTTTAATTTAAGGTAAGAAAAACTTTCTTCAAATTTAATTAAATAATTTTTATATTTAATGAATTCAAAAGTTTAAACTTCTTTTACTTAAAATTATTAAAAGAAATGATTATAAAGTTTTAATCGATTAAAGAAGCGGTTCTCAGCTCTCATTAAAATTTAAAAGTCATTCTAAACATCAAATTAATAGTTTCCGTTTCATTAGATTTGATGAGTGATGTAGTGATGAACTGTCGACAGTCCACACAAGTGTCACGATTTGTAGCGCATCCAAACTATAAGGAGTGGAAGTGCTTAACATATGTTTTTATATTCGTGTTATCTTTAAATCTATGCATTGATGGCGAGTTTACTCCTTTTCTCCTCAGACTTTGTCTGATCCTAATCTTAAATATAGTCGTTCGCCAAAAGTTTAATTAAACAAACATTTAATTAAGTGATTCACAAAAAGTGGAAATAATATTACAATAATTGTATATTAATTATAATTCTTAAGACATTTACAAAACATTGTTTTGTAGTTATTCTCAGAATATTTGCAAAAATACTATTTCTGTGTTTAGTTTCAACTCATTTGACAATAAGAGTGAAATGAGTGACATATCAAGAGATCAGAGAGGGATAAGTGAGCACTCATTGTCTGTATAACTATTATCAGAGATCGGTTTTCGCAAAATTTCGGGATTTATGGTATTTTCAATGATCCCACCATTGGTTGGGATATGGGATAAGGGATATAATCTTATATATAATACGGGTTATGTGTGTCCGCATTATTTTTATGTCTAACTCTCCATTCAATGCATTTTCAATTTGATGGACACAAAAGGGCTTCGGATCGCATTACTTTTCAGGGAAAAGCTCTCTCTTTCTTTAGTATATTCTGTGCCAACAAAAGCTCTCTTTAGACTCATTGCCGACAATTGAAAGCTTTAGAGAAACACTTCTATTAAATAATTGAAAAAAATCTTAATATTTAGATAAGATTTTATTCAAAGAAATTTTTCAAAAGTTGTTTACATTTGTTTCAATTCTTAATGAAAATTAATTTGATTCGACCAAAACAATTAAATAACCTTGCCATTTTTTGTGTCATTTTTACTGTTAAATATCTAATGTTCAATAGTTGTTCATTATGCTAACAATTAAAATAAATATTAAGTTTATTAAGTGTTAATTAATACATAATTATTATTATTATTTATTAATATGATAATATTAGCACTATATTAGCATGGACAAAATGGTCAAACCCATGTTTTTCAGTGTTTTTTATATTAATTGATATTTAAGATTATTCTTATTATTAAAGAATGGGTTTTAGGCAAATATATTCGTCTATTCTTATGGTAATAATATCCGTAAATTCAAAAACTTTGCAAGATAGCATTTTTTAAATAATTTTATATAAATTAATTGAAGAGAAAAAAGTTTTGCAAAATTTGTTTTAATTATTAAAAGGTTTCATAAGTTATGATTCATAACCCTTTCATTAAACCATTTGCTAAACAGTGAAAACACTATTGAACTTAATTTCTTCAATTTATCAATTAATAAATAGAATAATGGAATTAGCAAGGTAATTGTACAAAAAAAAATAATTAAATAATTTAATAGTTTTTATTTGTTAAAGAAATCATATGATAAAAAATAAATGAACATGTTAAACTTAAACAGTTAAAAGTCTAATTTTAATTCAAATTCAAAAACTATAGTTTTTCTTCTTTTCAATAGAAACGCCTAAAATTGAAATATTTATTAGAAATTAAATTTTGGTAAAATTTCAATACAAAAATTTAAATTGTTTTTACGTCTTTAAAAAGGATTAATTTGAGGGTCATTTCCAAAATGAATACTAAAATAAGTGGTGGATTACAATATCATTAAAATCATCAAGATAAACTTAGTTATTATAGAAATAATCAAAAACGCCTGAATCGGTTGACAAATATTTGAGTGATTTATAAAAATTTCAAATAACTTTTATAAAAATATCGAGAAATTAAAAAAACACTTTATATATATGTAAGTCATGTTGAACTTACACGAGTAAGTCCAACAAGTAATTTACCTTGGAAAATTATCAAAATTAAATAAATAAAGTTCTTATAAAACAACGATATGAGACGAAAATGATTTAATTAAACTCATTTATTATATTTAAACATAATATTAAGGAAAAGACCATATTCTTCATATGCTTAAGGAGTGTTACCCCACACATTTGATCGGCAGTCATTGGCAGGATTTGCCGTATGAAAAGTGATGTAATTTTCGACGTGACTTTCATGTAAAAAATATTTTCATTAAAAGAGTTTATTCTTAAGAAAATTGAGACCTCGATTATTTCTATCGACTAAATAGTATAGAATGAGTGAAAGGAAATTCATATAAAAATGAGTTTTATCTGAAAGCTTATATCAAGGTTCTATATCAGGGGTGGCGAGCAGGGACATTCCGGAATACAATTGAGAGAGCAAAATAGGCAAAATAACCCTGAGGACTTTGAGACCTTAACATTAGCGTCTATGAACAAACAGTAGGTCTGTCGAGGTTTTTTGGCTCAGGGGAGGGTATTTTGTCAAAGACAAAACATTTAGACAAACCCTCAGAATTGAGACCTTTTCCATCCCTGTTCTATATTTAAAATTTCAGTTACGTATGACCACATCCTTTTAATTATAATTAATTTAAAACTAAAAGTAAAATCAGTCAAAACTGAAAAATAAGATAATTTATATTATAGGCTATGAATGGATTAGTTTTACATTTGTATACAAAATAATTAAAACTTCAAAATTAAAGTTCAAAATATTTTATTCATTAAAACTATGTTTAATTTAAAAGTTTAGACTCTAAACTTTAGAGTCTAAACTTGAGGCTAACATTTTATTATACAAATTATTGTATATAGAAATTAAAATTATACAAAACTTTCAGATAATACTAAACAAATTTTATATGAATTTCCATAATTGAATATTAAAAGTCGTCATTTTCTTATATTATCCTTTACAATTTTAATAATTTCATCAACATTAATCAGGAGCAAATTTTAAAATATACAAGTTCGAATTTTTTGTTTTAATTTATTTGATTATATTTATTGAAAAAAATTAAATTCTAATTAAAATCTTTAAAGTATTAAAACAGTGATTAAATAAAGACTCTTCAGAGCAATTGATTGAGTAATTAATGATAATTAATATTATTAGTAATGAAAGTCTTTTCAGTGATTATCTGTTGTCAAAAGAAAACAAGAAATGGAATCGATATTCAATTGATATTTGCATCGATTAATGATTAGCGATAAACAATTCTCCTAATTATAGGTTTAGTTAAGAAAAAGAATAAAAACTTAAATTAAATAAAAAAAAATAAGGGGTCGACTGGTTTTCCACTTATTTCTGTCCACTTTAAAAGTAATCAGATTTTTAAAGACAAAAGTTTTATACATTAAATCTTAAATAAAGTAATGCCGACTGACTTAATTGACTGCAGTTGTCAAGCGTTGAAGGGATGACCGCACTGGAGGCTGAGTGATGAGCTGTCAAATAAACTAATCACATGATATGCGACCACCTTTTCAGTCCATTTCAAATCATTTCAAACCTTTTCAAATATTTTTTGCATAAATTCAAGTTTTGAGAAAAACCTTTTTTTAGTGATTCGAAGAAAGACATCACTTAATCGGTCTAACGTTCGGCCCTTTGTTTCTATAGACTTAACTCAAACCATTTCATTTGGTATTCTTTTGATTCTCTGTTCAGAACCCATTTGAGAGACAAATAAAACAAATATTTCTTAAAATATAAAAAAGTATTTTTCCCAAACCGATTATCATATGATATTTGAAGGAATACCTGCAGTCTTTCCCTCATTCGATAGTGTCTTCTCTTTAGCAAATCTCGTCATCAGATTATGGGTTCTCTCTGTTGTCGGACACGCTTTGAAGTGATCTGCCATACATTCAATGCAATCATGACTTAAAGATAAATATATGCAAAAGATCTGTCTTCTATTCTAAGCTAATAAAGACTATTAATCTATCAAATTGACTGTTGAGAAGTGGTATCACATTAGGAGCGCATCTCAAGTACTGAATTCTTTCGAACATAAGTTTAAATTTAATCCGATTTAATGCTGACTTTTTTTTAATTTATTTAATTTACTGAACATTTAGTGTATATTTTTATTGCTCTAATGATGTTATAATTGAAGTCATTATAATCTGTCAAAAGTCTTCTATTCATCTTCTCTTCTCTTCTTTTCTCTTATCCAATGATTGTCTCAGACATAGAGATATGGAATCAAACATTTAAACGTTTTTTAAAGATTTAATTTTCATTATAATATATTCAACCATTGAAACAATCAGGGCTTCCAAACACTACTTTTTTAATTCCTTTTTTAAAAAATATAATATAATTGGAGTCTTAATTTTTTAACAAATGTTATTAATAGTAACAAGGGCTTATTTTTATTTTATGATCACTTATTGTTTATTATTTACATCTTAATAGCTCTTAAAAGAATAGGATTCTATTTGATAGAACCTATAAATTGAAAGAGCTTGGTCATCTTATAAATATTTTTTCTATAGAAAAGTATTTAAGGAAATACTAAATTAGTTAATCTCTTTGCAGATAATCAATCATTTGTTGGATTCGTTATAAATATAGAAATGCATAACAAGGGTTTGTAGCGAACACTTGATTGAAGCCGTTTTTTAAATTTTAATTATGGCTTAAATGTAGCCCAGAGTGGAGTCAACCAATTGGGCGGACTTTATGTCAACGGTAGGCCTTTACCCGATTCTAAGAGACAGAAGATTATAGACCTGGCGCATAGCGGTGCGCGACCCTGTGATATATCGCGAATGTTGCAAATATCCAACGGATGCGTTTCCAAGATTTTAGGCCGATATTATGAAACCGGATCTATAAAACCGCGTGCGATCGGGGGAAGTAAGCCTCGAGTGGCCACTTCTTTGGTTGTGCGCTCCATCACACAATACAAACGTGAATGTCCCTCAATATTTGCCTGGGAGATTAGAGACAGACTACTCGCTAACAATGTCTGCAACAGCGATACGATCCCCAGTGTAAGTGAAACACGAGATCCCACTCTTCTCTATAATCATTTTCTTTTGACTACTGCTATCACTAAGATTGTCATTATTGCCAATATTACCAAGATCATATATGCATAGAGGCAATGGAAGATAATATCAGATTTTCAAACATTTGAAACGTTTGCAAATCAATAAAATCAATAATTTTACAAATTTATGAATATTTTAAATATTTGACTCAACTTTCAAATATTGAAATTTTTTGCTATTTTTCAAGTCTTCAAATTAAAAGTTACAAGTTTACATTTACTTCTAACTTTAGGTTATTTAATATTTTTAAATATTTTCCCATAATTTGATTTTTATTAACTTTAAATTCAAAATAAAGTTCATTCAATACTTATTTATTAATGAATTATTTTTTAGTTATTTCCAGTTGAATTAAAAAATAAACTTGGTATATATTTAAATATCTTTGTCTTAATTGCATATCTTATTATAAAATTAATATTCAGATAAAATTAAACCTAATTTTTAATTCATTAGTATATAAATGGATTCAAATGATATGAAAAATTCATTTTTGAAAATCATTTGAAAGGAATGGAAACCAAACGAATGTTTAATAGAAAATGATTTTCGAAAAATTTTAAACAATTTATTAGATTTTATAAATCGATTAAATAGTTTCGAGATTTGAATTCAAATCAAAAGCATTGCTTTAGTAATAGGTTTGAGTCAAATATCTATACCATAAGCGGTTCGATCGTTAGGAGTGACTGTCAGACAAGCATTTTCTCATGAGTCGAGTCGAGAGTCGACTTTTCTTTGATTGTGTCAAAACGTCAACATTTCAAAAGTGATTTCTTGTGTCAAACGCACTCTTTTTCTCTATTGACTGTTTGACTAACTATTGAGAAACTGGTCGTCCGATTGGGAGGCAAATTGAACCGAAAGGCCGGCGCTTTGCACACAGGAGGCAATCTTTTTACAAGTTTTTATTTTTATTAATACTTCCTTTAATTCCTTTATCCTTAGGTCTCATCAATAAACAGAGTATTAAGAAATTTGGCCGCACAGAGAGAACAACACGTCAGCACTGGTGCCAACCACTGCTCACATCAATTGCCGATGATTTCTGCCCATCACTTTCAATGGTATCACTCGACCACATCCTCGCCTTCATCTTCACCGCATCCGCAGTCGCCTCACAATCAAACGGCTATTGGAATGGCGGCCGACAACAGCACTGCATCGGCTCTGCCTAATGTCCCGAAAAATGCCACTAATTGTCATGATCCAGGTAATGCAAATTTCAATGACTCTCTCTCTCTCTCTCCCTCTCTCTCCCTCTTTCATTCACTCACTCTTTTCAAAATCATTGATAACACCTTTTTTTGGTGGAGAAAAGATTGATAGGAGTATTGGTCACAAATGCATTTAAAGCACTTCTTTCGAGTGCTTAACAAAACAAGAACTCTATGTTCTAATGCTTTATCACTGACTGACCCAATGTTTGACTCAATTCAATAGTCAAAAGCAGTGAATGTCTTTGTAGTGGACATAACAAAAGCTTTACTCGTTTACGCTTTAAACGAATTTCTTCTTAATTGTCATTTGACTCAACTCTAAATCATTTGCATTCAATGAATTCGCTTTTGTTGTCCTTCAAAGTCAGTTAAGTGTGAATACATTACATGAAATTTAGAAAGTATTGAACGCAAGATATAACCAGTAACCGACTTTCCTTAATGAAGATTAAAGATTAAAGAAACATGCTCAAATTGTTTATAAATAATGTCCGAAAATGAATTATTGCTTTTTAAAGTTAACAAAAACAAAACAAATATATT
>JAQIXI010001430.1:0-13764 GCA_034700165.1 Galumnidae sp. Gr-Ori-00277 | reverse complement strand
TTAAAATAATTAATTAATACAAAAAATTAGAGTTTCTTCTCATAAGATATAAAACTATTGAAATACGATATGAGAAATACTATATTTTTCGATAGACTTATTCCGAATAAGTTATTTGATTTAAGTTTTTATTTTTGAAAAAAACACAATTTATTTGGACATTAAGTGGAATCCAAAACCAAACTGTCATTATTTATAGAGTATATCTCGTATTTTCATTTAATTGAGTGCAATCGAGTCCTGCAAAGATCTTATTTGGAATAATTTTTTTTTGTAAACTAATAGTAATTCAATTATTGCCAAAAAAGGTTTTTTGGGAGGATTTCCGCTTAAACTCCTAATTATAATGTTTTTATCAGAAAATTACATAATTAATGACTTTTTTCATTGACGGAAACTTTTTGCGTAAATTAAGCCAAAGAATGGAAACTCTATTCTTAAGCCACGAAAATCATTATTCATTCACCCATTTCTTCATAAATTTAGAAAAAAAATAGTTTTCAAACGAAAATAACATTAAATTTTGAACTCAATTAGTGAAAGACATGATTCTAATATCATTAGAGTCCACATTATTTACCCAAAAATACAATATTAAACATCCATTTATAAATTACGCTTGATAAGTTCTAATATACCACAAGAACTATTCGATTTACTAATATTATATTTATATTAATTTAGATAGCTCATATTTATTTAGAAATAGAAAGGGAAAATTTAAGTGCAAACGCAGATATACTCTTGGTCAGCGATAGATTTTGAGGAGATGATTTGAGGAGATTTTGTGCGTAAACTATGTGAGCTGTGCAAGTACATTAAAATTATTCATATATGTCACTATTTGAATGAGTAAGGAAAGTATTTATTTAAAATTTATTATTGATAATTTATTGTAAACAATATGACACAATAAAACTCATTGAAAAGGGTTTTATCTTGTTAAAAATAATGTAATGGCTTATGTGAAAGTAGCCTTTGTTAAATATAATAGCTTGGTTAGTGCATTCAGAAATTATTAAAAAATGTTTTGCTCATTTTCTCCTCAAAATCTATCGATGCTCTTGGTTGATTTAGATGAACTAGAACAATTAATTATATTATTGCTGAGAAAATAATCAAATTTAATAATAGATTCGCCGAAACAAAATTAATGAATCTCTGAAAAAGTCATTTATTGTATGAATTAATTCAAACAAAAGCCACGAAATCCTATAATAGAATAAAACGAGTGTTGAGACGACTAAGTATTGACTCATATTTATTAAAATCTCATTATCTGAGAGGACATCAAAATTAAATAATGAACGCAATGTTGTCGACGTCTAATACAAAATATAATTTCATTAATACAATAATAAAACTAACTTCAAATGTAATGCATTTGATGTTCTTCTCATCTGCAAAAAGCAATTACCATAAGATAACCATCTCTTTTGTCTTTTCATATCTTTTCTAAATTTCTGATATTCCCATAGAATGGCATTAAAATTGTTTTATTTTCAACGAAATTTTGAATTAAAAATATATGCATTCATTTGAATGATTCAAACATTGAGTTAATAATGAATTCAATGCTCTCTTTTGCCTAAATGTTTGTCAAAATTTAATTTAACGGAAAGTTATATTCAATTGAGTTCTGTTTTAATTACATTAACATTTATGTCACCCAAAAGTTTTCTCTGAAATTTTTAATTTTATAAAATTTTCATATCATTAGGATATGGACTCCAATTAAAATTTGCACTTAATTTTCAAAACAACAAATAATTGAATTCGTTTTTCACAGGAATATATTATTAAATTTAATTAGTCTTATAATTGGATGGAATCGCCTAAACTTTTATTTGGTCTTTAATTTCAGTTATGTTATATTCAGTGGCGAAAAATTAATGTTTTCAGTCGACTCCTACCAGAGCTCTAACAACAAATGCAATGCATTGTGTGAACACATTAACGAATTTTATGGCATTAATTGCATTCAATCTGTTTATGGCTTGAATTATAAATTGAGTATTTGTCGAACGCATTCTCTCTCTCTCTCTCTCTCTCTCTCTCTCTCTCTCTCTCTCTCTCTCCCTCCTTCCCTCTCCCTCTTCTTTTCCCTCTCTTCCTCTCCCTGTTATTGAATATTTGAATTAATAATGAGATGGAAATGTAAATTAATTTTACCAAAACTTTAATTGGCAGCCAATTCTTTGCAAAATTACCAAGAACAATAAGACATTAAGTGTAATTAATTAGCTGCTGAATAATTAAGCTTGCAAACTATACAAATATTAATTAAAATTCTCCATGCAAAATAAGAGATTGCTAAGTTTTCAAAACTATGATAACAATGAGACACAACATATGATTTTTTAACAAAAAATTCCATTAAATTCTATTATTCAATAAAAGTACAAAAGATAACCAAAAACGATGAGTTTTTAGTCCATTCAGTGCCAAATTTGCTAGGTTATTCGAGTTCACTCAATTTAAAATTGAAAAAACTTAAAAAAGACAAAGAATCTAGCAAAAATAGCAAAAGTAGCAAGAGACAAAAGCTGACAATTGAGACAAAACAAGAAAAAAGCGAAAGTTATGTATAACTGCATTGAATGCACTTTTAGTGGAGTGAAGTCAGAGTCTTGTCTTTGGAGTGAAGCCATGCTATGCAGTGAAGTGTCAATTGGGTCGCAAATAATTTCATAGAAGTCTTTGGTCGGGGAACAGATGCTCTGCCCATTGTGTTATTATCAGTAGAGGACTTCCACTACATTGTGTTCTTATTCTTATTATCGTTTGACTCTTCGTCAGTCTTTTTATCCGTTATTTTCGCCTCTTTTTTGTCGGGGGTTTTGATTACTCGCTATTAATTTTCTATTCGTTCATTAAATTTACTTTTTTTCACTTTTCTCTATAACTTATAATAAAAGCTATCAATTAGTGTCAACAACACATTGCATTCAATGGTCTCTCAAAGGCTACCAACAAATGTGAGACCATTTTTATTGAGACAATTGATTGCTTAACACTTCAAGACTATTGCATAGATATATCAGACATAACAGACTAACCGATTGTTTTTTCTCAAACAAAACCATCGAATCTCTGCTTTAATTATTACTGCAAATACCCAATACTAGAAGCAAGCAATGAGTCACCTTGGACAATATAACTGAGAAATGCCTTTCAGCCATTTTATTTATTATTTAAACAAATATAGAACAGATATAAAACAAATATACATAAATAAGTGTGCTTGGTAGTTTTACTTGAAGAACTATTTGGAACTTTGAGACAGTTATATCAAGATAAATTTCAGAGTTTAGAATGATTTCACTGGCGATAAGCCTTTCCCAAAATCCTCTCAATTTTCAAAGGATATAAATCAGAACTGAAATTCTCAAAACCTTTTTCCCCATTTCTAAGGATTGCCTTAAAATTCATACATTTTTCTGGTCTCACAATCAGTTTCTGCGATAAAATCTATAAAAAGTACTTCGAGTAATAAATAGTGGGTTATTTTTCAGTCTAATCTCCAAACCCGGAAAAGAAGGAGAGCCAGTGTTTATTGATCTGATATGTTATGAACACTTCTCTCCGATCACATAAGACATACATCTCTTAACTTATAAACCAGTGTTTGGTAAAACAGTATAACTAAACTGTTGGCAAAAAAGAGAAAAACAGTGAATAAAAAGAGTGAAAAAATAGATGTGAAAGTCATAAATCGTTAGATGAATGATATAAGAAACACATCCACATAATGTTCGTGTGATTCCATTCCCAATCCTGAGTGAACTTGAAGTTCAAAGCCTACATTTATGTTTTACTCATCTGAATCTCTATATCTCAAGGGTGGAAGTATTCCCCCTTTTTTCTCATTCCTATCTTTACTATTATTATTATTATTACAGTTTTGTCTTTCAATCATTATTTATGAAATTCTTTACCCAAAAGAATAACGAATTGATTTTCACTTCTCTTTTCCGCAAATACTTTGTGTTTGAGTTTCAAATAATAAATTTTTTGTTTATTCCTTCTCTTCTTCTTTAGTCAAATCTAGAAGTCATGGTTTGGTTTCATTCAGGATTTCTACATTACGGCTCAGGACATATGGATGACATAAGACCTAATGGAAGGCTGTCTCGAGACTCCAATTTTGTTTTTGTTTCATTTAACTATCGATTGCAAGCAATGGGTTTCTTAGCACTCGATCTTTTGGCCAATTCTGGCGCTAATTCCAGTTTCGGTAATTATGGTCTCTGGGATTCAATGGTAGTCTTAGAGTGGATTCAGAGGAATATACACTCATTTGGTGGCGATCCCCGTAAAGTAACGCTGTTTGGTTCCGACGCCGGCTCTGCAATGATTATGGCGTTAATGACTAATCCGGATTCCCAGTCCCTCTTTCGTAGTGTATGGCTCACAGATCCGGCCCTATATTTTAACAGAACATTCAGTGAAGCGTCAAATTATAATCACAACAATTTTCTATCGCGAACTGAATGTCATGCCATCGATTGTCTCTATAATCTTTCGGCTGAAGCCGTACTCAAAGCTTTTATCGGTGACGACGACCCGTCATTTGTTGTAAAAGACCAAAACGATTTACCCATTCAGGGAATGCTTAACAAACAACTCATAGTAATTGACGGTTAGTTTCCATTAAATCAAACTTTTTATAATACTTTTTAACCAAAAATTTGTTCTAAACTGTAATTTTCAGATGAATTAGTGACGGCTCCGATCCCTTTCCCGCCCAATACTACAATTGATATTCCAGTGTTAATAGGGTCCACGATTCAGGCCATTGAATATTGGACCGGACCTAAAGATGTTTGGAAGTGGTCGTGGAGTGATTACAATAAATACGTGACCACTTCTTTGGACTCATTCGGTCCCCGTCTGACACAAATGGCTTTAATGCAATACCCGGCGTCGCCGACAACATCACCCGCTTTACAATACCTAACAATGGTAACAGATTTGCGTCAGGTGTGTCCGGTCAACTTAATGGCTGCCAATTTGTCTTCACTGTTGGTGTCTCAGGTCTATCGCTATTTGATAACATCCAAACCCTCGCAATCGATAACACTATTCGACAACAAATCAAACAATTCTTTTCATTTCTGGGATTTAATTGCATTCTTCGGAACAATCGATAAACTCATTAAAAATCCGTCAGATTCTGACCAACAGTTCTCTGAACAGATACGTGACATTGTTTTTAATTTCGTAAGAGACGGAAGACCTGATTCGGTGATTCCGTTGCCCACCAAATGGGATCAATCATTTCCACATCAAATGGCGATCATCGGCACAAATGAGACTATAGTCCAGAATAATTATGTGATCAGTGATAGGTGCGAGTTCTGGGACACACAGGGACTGACCAGATATGCCTGGGTGAGTTAAAGTCAGCCAAAGTGAGCCAAGCATTCCAAACATCCAAAATCATTGTACACTTCATATATCACTCTTTAAAAAAAACTGACCGAAAAAACTCTTGTGATTTGAGTGAAGGTCTGGATTCAGCTCTGGTTTAAAAGAGAAACAAAAATAAGTTCTCGAATGGAATGCCATAACTTTTCACAAAAATTTTAGTTATCATTAATTTATCTGAAATTTCATTTCGAAAACTATCTGTAAATACAATAAATAATAAATAAAATAAAATACTGTATTCTATGAACACAAATACCATTATTTAGAAAATATATTTGTATTTAAATTATTAAATCAAATGACAGTTAAGATAATAATATTATGTATATTAATGTGTTTTGAATGACTGTTCACTCTATCGGACAACAAATTTTATGTAAATTAATTGTAAATATTATTTATATTAATGACGTAACTCTCAATTTATTAAACTAATTATGTTTTATCATCCAGCAACTTTATTCTGTTTGAGATTTTGTTATTTATAATTGTATAACAGGAATAAACCAGTAATTCATTCTTAGAGTCATTCAATTTATTCTACTCTGGCTTCAGGGATGGCCACATATGAGTCAGAGAGGCTCACAAATGCAAATCAATCATTGATTTAAATTAAGAATAAGTTTGGACTGAATTTTTCAGATTCTGTTCTCGAATTAAATAAAACTTCTAACCAGTGAAGTGTGAAATGAAATCCGAATACAACCATTAATCAAGCTAGGTCAAATCAGTTATTCTCCAATAATAGATGACTTAAAGCTGTGATAACTGATTATCATTCAGAAAGAATTAATTATTTGTCAGATTCTGTCGATTAATTCAATAAATCTGAAGCCAATCGTTAATTAACTGTTATTTGCCTTATATTGTGATAATTGATAAAACTTTTGATGCCTTTTGGAGTCAACGAAAAATCGGTTGAAATCTTAAATACTATTTATTATGAGATAAGAGAATGACTTAAAATAAATTGAGATTTAGGTCCAATAAATCTGATTTGAGGCACACATATGGCTCAGAATAGACATCAGAGCAAATCAATGAGTTTCTCATTAGCTCCGACTCTCCAATAGTAAACCTAAACACAAATACAAAGCATCTAATAATTGAATGATAAGAATAATGTTATTCAACTCATTGAGTGTGACTCTACCGTCGCCTCTAATTCTATGCCGTTTCGCTCCACTCTTTTCTTGGGTATCAAAAGTACATTTCCTATTAATTTAATGCCTAAAAAGCCATGAACTGAAACACTCTTAAGAGGATAGACTTCTAAATCTAATAAGAATTTTATTTTCACTGAAAAAAGTTTATCTAATTATTGGATAAAAACTCTTTTGAAGATTTAGTGCTTCAGAAAAACTGTTAAAATTGAGCTCAAAATTGATTTGATTCTCGAAATTTCATTCGAGCATAAAATTCTCCGCATAAATGTATTTAATATTAAATAAATAAAATAAATTTTTCCCTCCAAATGAATATTCAGTGTTTAGGCTGTCGTTTACCACTTGATTCGTGCCATTCTTTTCTTTTTCTTCATTTCTTATTCAGTTCTTAAGAAAAAATTTTGAAAAATTTCCAAATTCACAGACGAATGAATTGTATGAATCATAAAAAATCAATACTCTTTCAACTCTTGAGCACAGCATAAACTGTGGGTTTAAAGGATTGATTACTTATCTGACAATATTTGATGACTTGTTGCAGACACTGACAAAACTAATTGTCTTCAGTACTGAAATTCAAGACATAATGTGAGGCAATAAAAGATTCTTGACTTCAAAATTACTTCAATTTTCTTCGAAATCGTTGGAAAAGTTCTTATTTGTATTGAATTGAGTTTTATTGTAGTCATCATTATATAAGACATAACAGAAGTCATTTGCATCTCAAGTGAACTCATTTAAGACTGAAATCACAAAACTTATAATATTTGTTTTCAACGCTTCTCTCATTAGTAGTCAACACAAATAAATTCTCATAGAATAGAAACAAATAGTCGACTCTAAATTGCTTTTCAACCAAGAATATGTCCTAAAGACCTATCAAACCAACTTAATTGAACCTTTCTATTTAAAAGATGGTATAAACTTTAATTCTATTTCTTTCTATTAAAACTTTTTCCATTTATTACATTTCAAGTCTAGTATTTAGTAAAGCATTGAATGTTTGAGGAGTTATTACTCACAATACTATACCTATTGTTACTCTAAACTTATTTCAACTTAACAAGAGTACTTATTTTATTATCAAGAATTATCCAAAGAAAATCTCCTTATTATCAAGTAAGGTACATTATCAATTTAGCATTTCAATTCAATACTTTTACCTTATAATACTATCTTGTTAGTATAGTTGAAAAGTGAGTTTTCTTTTGAGTTTTTATTCTTGAATACTATTACCAAGTTCATTTAAAAATTATACTCTTAATTAATCATTTATATATTAAATATTTCATTTTTCCTTAAAGTTTTATCATGGAAAAATCTTTATTATAAAAAAAAGTAATGACAAAATGAATGTCAAATGTCTCTAAAAGTGTAAACAAAGGAATATACCATACTTTTTAATAGCTCAAGTGTTCAAGCCCAAAACGACTTATTTATATAAATGTAGTGATTTTAAATTGGTTTGTACCTTGTTTGTTTTATAAGGAATCTTTTCAGATGAGATCTCATCTATAATTCATTTATTATAAAAGTTATTCTAATCTCAATGAGAGACGCATTCATTGCATTCATTCCTTATATAATTAGAATTCATTTTCTTTTGAGTTCAGAAAATCATTTATCAAATCATATTACGGAACGTACAAGTATATGAACTTGCTCTTTTCAAATCAAAGTAAATCCTATTAGCTTAATGCATGGTAACGCCAGTTCCTTTCAAAATAATCAAGTTTCATTAGAAAGCATTTCCTCGCTTTTATTACTATAGAAAATATTTCTGAATCTCGAATTAAATTTAGAAAAACTATCTTTCTCCTATCTTTAATAGTTAAAAGTTTAACTCATCCTGCAATCTATTACATTATGTCTTATAAATAAAAAAAATATTTTTATAAAAATACAATAAAATTGACATAAATTTTTATGACTATTCCTTTAGAATCCTATAAAAGCCATGAAATCATATATTATATACGACTCATATTTATATACAACTGATAAATACGTATTTGAGTCATATATTTATAAATTATCTCTTATTTTAGTGAATAAACAAAAGAAAAATCTAAAGTAAAGTTTATTCAGGCTTTCAAACAAAACGCGCTTCAAAATAATAAATTATAAGCCGGGATAAAATCAAATACCAAGTTTTGATTCAGTTGTTCACTCATTTTTTTAAACGTCAATATTTATAACTCATTTCGTCATAAAATAGTCGTATATTTTAAGGAAATGCATGAAATGAATGGAAAAGTTGTCTTATTTTTGGTAATATTTCACATAATTTGTGTCATCGATGGAACTGAAGACTCAAAAATAGATGAAATTGTGAGCCATTGTTCGTCATTAGACCATAAAAATAATGATCCAAAATGTTTGAGTGAGTTCTTTATATTCTCTAATTTTATTTATAATGAGATCTAAAAACTATATGAATATCTCATTAATGAAGAGAATTACGAAGAATTGCTTTCTTTCCAACAATTGATTCAAAAGATTGGTTTAAGACTAATGACAGCTCATAAGGTGGCCGTCGCTAAATGGGATTCTAACGGAACAATTATAGACCACATTAGAGAAGAACAGGTCATCGAAGAGGCTGTCAGAGAGTCCCAGAATTACAGTTTAGACCCAATTTGGGTAAAAGAAATATTTCGGGACCAAATCGATGCTAACGTTTATATTCAACAAAAACTGCACGAAATTTGGCAAAAAACGGGTCAACGACCAGATGGACCGACAGTTAATCTGACGACAGAAATCCGTCCACTTATTGATGAACTGAATAAAGAACTGATTGTTTTGTCAAATAAAACGAAAAGTTTCAGAGAAAGTAAATGGTGTTTAAACATAAAGGATATGAGTGTTGAGGAAATGGCAAAAAATCTATCAATGAATGCAAATGATGAGTACGCGTACAGAATGGCATTAACTCGTATTTGCCTACCGGTGCCAATATCTGAACAATCATCGAATGGGTTTACATTCAGAGATAAATCATTGGAATCATATTTTATAAAAGTAATGGTCTGTTATTTTGTATTATTTTTTAAATAAAATTCACTTCAATTCAAAAGAATATCAAATAATCTGATTCTCTGTTTTTTCTACAAATGAAGACAATACTCGCGAATTCAAAACATTTTGGCCCAAAGCTATGCATTATTCTGAGCCTACATTTGAATTTCAAATAAAAGTTTTCAATTTCCATAAGTTTTATCATTTGTTTAGTTCAGAATTAGTACTGAATTCTTATATAATTATCATTGAACTCAACAATTCTTGCAAATTCTCTAAGTCTGGTCTTATAATGTATTGTCGAATATTGAATGAAAAATTCCGAATATATTACAGAATTTAAATATTAGTTTAATTAGAGATAGGGATTAAAAATCAAAAAGAGGTCGGATTTGAATTTCTAATTATATTGATTTCACAAAAATTTTAATGTTAACCAAATGAGTCTTTTTTACAAAACTTATCGTAGATTTTAAACGAAATTGTCTTAAATTCAAGCATTCATTTATTCTAAGAATAATTTGTTGATTATTTCTGGTTCTCTATAATTATATTTAGACATTATTTAACAATAATATTTTGTTAAAAGGGAAGGCCCTATCATTAAGGCATTTTCAAATACATAGTCTTTCCTTAAAAAATTATTTTATGAAATATTAATATTTTTTTGAGTCAATTCTAATTGTTTCTGAACTCAAAATATATAATAAGACTTGACTTTTGTGTTGAAGAATAATATTTTTGGTATATAAATATATGATGTCATTCTTTCAGCTTTTGAGAGATAACCAAGAGTGATATATTCTATAGCCACTTGCTATAATAGCAAGGCACATTCAATAAACTTTATAAGGATTTCAAAAGTAAAGCCGAGATTTCATTTTTTCTGTTTAATAAAATCAAATGCAAAAAATTGTTATTTTCATCGCTTTAACCTATAAAATTATAAAAGACCTAGTACACATAATATATATGATTTTTGAAGACCTAAACTTTAAGACTTAAAGTATTCTAGAAAACAATTCGTTATTTTTGGTTATTATTTCTCTAATATTTTTTTTAAAAAAGAAATTATATTAAAAATATTTAAAATTATATAATAAAAGAAATTCCAAAAAAATGACTTTAATGTATGAAATTTTCAAGACTTTGTCCAAGATTATAAGATTGTGGAGCTTGGACATCTCTGACCTTAATGGATAGAATCAATCAGAATTAGTGTCAAAATATATTCCTCTTAAAAGGATTCGAAAAATTCTTGAATAAAAAAGAGATCTCTAATAGAAAGTCAAGAAATAACACTTATATCGAATACTTGAAAATAATAGAAGAGCTTATAAACAACGGCTCATAAATTGTTTTTTTGTCTTTTTATAAGACTTTCCAAAAGACAATAAATAATTCCAAAATTAATTGAATATCAAATTCCAGTCTTAAGAGGATTAACTATAATCTCATCCATTTTAATCCATTTGCGAATAGAAGTGAATCGAAATTCATAAAAAAAAAATCTTAAGATATTTTACTTTTATTGAAAGTAATCCTAAATAAAAAAAAAACTACCAATACTTTTGATGAAAAGTTGTCTTTTCTTAAAAAAACAAATTCTTTCTATTTTTAAATTGTATTTATAAACAACTAAATAATTTCTATCAATTATTTACAGTGTAAATTTTACACTAATTTTATATCAAAATTGCACCATGCTTAAATTTTAACTTCATTATATACATAATATCAGTCATCTATACTATTAACAAATGTTAAACTCGTATTCCATTGAATTCATTATTTTATATCAGCTATAAATAACATAATATTTATAAGAATTAAATTATCAAGAATTAGTTTGTAATCCTGTTCAATTGTAGGATATGAAATGGGTGTCACCCCTTTTCTTCGAATCCCATTTCTCCGATAAATTAATATTCCATTCGTTTCAAAAAGAAATGAATGTTCCATATATTCTAAAATTGTCTCAAAATTTCGAAAAGTAACTTGTTTATTCAATAACTCACAAAAATCTCAAGGATTAAGAGTTGAAATTGGAACAGGCTCGTTTTTATAATATAATTAAATATCACTATCTAGTTCATTTGAAAATAAGAACTTTAATAATTAGTTAAATGCAAACGCTTTCAACTTTCATATATTAATGCATCATATCCCTGGTCAATTCTTGTTATTATAATAAAAAGTATTGATCAAAAGTAATTAATAAAGTCTTTAAAAATGTAAACAATTAATGCGAAAAATATTTAAAAATGACATAAAATTCAATTCTAATTTCAGTTATTTTCAAAGCTTTGAAATTCTGATTATTAGGATCCGAGGAAATGTAATGAAACGAACTAATGTTACCTATGAATAATTCAATGATAAAATAGCAATGAATCAAAAGCCGATTACTTTTTACAAAACAAAAATTTCATTTAATTTGTTTTAGAGAGAAGTAAGTAATAAGTAATTTAGTTTAGATTTTAATCTTCTTATCGAATAAATGCAAAAAATAATAAAAGCATTCAAACAAATTTTTTTTAAAAAGAAACTTGCTCAGAAATTTTTTGGATAAATATTAAGGGCTATTTTCTATAAATTCTTAATGAAATACCAAAATAATTTAGAATATTTTTTACATTACTATCTCAATAGGGAAACTTACCATGCATGATATAACCATTATAATACGTCTTAAATATAATTTTGATGTCTTTTTAAAAAATTTAAAATATAAACATATATTAAAATATTTTATTAGATTTGATGACATCATAAGAAATATTTGACCCAGGTCCCATCTTGATACTACTTAAAATAAAGTCAGTGGGAGGAATCAAAGTTGGAAATTATATTACAGCATATTTGAGAAAATGTTCCATGTTCAAATTGTTAAATGTTTAATGATAAAAAATAAAAGGAAAAGCCAATAACTAAACTTTTGAACATGTTAAAATTTTTATTATACTTTGGTCAGGGAAAGACATAAAAGTTTTATATAAATGTATTTCAAATCACTTATATTAGTGGAAAATTCCACAATAAATAAAAATCGATGTTCGCCTGGTATATCTTTTTTAAACTAAAGGACCTAGCTTATTTTTCAATAAAATTCAACTTAAAATTGTTTATCATCTTTTATTTCACGTTTTTAGTATAAAATTTAAATTTTTCATTACTTTTAAGTCTTAAAAGATACAGATTTGTAACATTCGTTTTCATATTCGTAATCAGCCTGCTCAAATTAGTGGAAATTGTTAATATTTTGTAATAAAACTTTCAACTTTGACGCCCTCTACCGGTCGACAAATCCTACTCCGGATGTGAGGTCTCGGGAGTGAATTTAAGGGAATCCCGCATCAATAGGGTCCCTTTCCGTCCTTATTTTATATGGCTTTTTAGGCGAGAAAATATGGTATCTATGAATTATTCTATATTTGAATTAACTTAGAAAAGGATCAGGTGCTCAGTTGTCTGACTTTGACTATTGAATAAAAGCATTAGTAGTTTTGTTAAGAATACATTCGAAGGGATCGGTTGTCGCTTATAATCATATGTCGATTCCAGTGTTTTCTGTTGGGAATACATTTCATAAATATTATAAGTTAGAGATGAGTCACTTTTATTTCATCCCTACATTTGATGGGAGAGTTGGCGTCTCATCAATAGATTATCACTAATTTATTATATTTCTGTCGATCAAACAAATCAAACAAATTTCAACAAAATTAAAGTTTTCTCTTATTTTATCATTTATTCGACTTAATTATCAAAATTCCGGATCACATCCATGACATTCCAAATGTTAAAATCAATAGAAACATAAATAATCTAGTTCATAACAATAAAACAATATTAATAATAATAATAATAATAAACTATGTTATTATGATCATTCTAAAAACGATGAGATAAAAGTAAAATAAACAAACTTTATTGATAAGATGAGCTAGGAAAAAAATCTTGTATATTTTATAAAAGAGAAATTATTTGATAAATTCAATAAGTTTAACCATTACCAAGATAAACTTAACAATTAAGTTATAAAGAATTAGGTTTTTTGAAGTGTAAATTAAATAGCAATTTATTGAAATTTGTATGGTCTAGCAAATAGACTCTAGCTTATTTTAACCGTAAAATTCACTTT
>JAQIXI010001429.1:0-13765 GCA_034700165.1 Galumnidae sp. Gr-Ori-00277 | reverse complement strand
ATCCGAACAAATGTATGTTTTGTTCATTTTATTGTAAATTATATTCTATTCTGTATTTCATACGTTTGTAAAGAAAAAAAGTGAACTTAAAAACACAAGAAACCGGGACTAAAATTTTGCAATACTTTTAAGAAATGAAAGTTAGAGTAAATTTGTTTGTTTGGTATTCGGTTATAAAATACATCTTAAGAAAAGTCAAAATGTTATCAAATCATTGAAATATTGGTCGTTATTATTGATATTAAATAGACTTTCGTTAGCTTTTTATATACAAATTCAATGTAATAATGATTTAAATCATAACTATATTTCGATTCCAATTTATTTGTTTATTTTATTAATTATTATTGACGTTAATATCATTAGATTTTTATATAAATATATCGAAATAATTGCCACAAACTTTAATTGTCAACTATTAAATAATTTGGTTATTTTATTAAATATTATTGAAGGGAATTGTTTTCATTATTTTTCAGAGTTTTTTAGATTTAATAGAAATGATTTTCAATGACTGCTAACTATTTTCTGTTTTAAATACGAATTTTTCAATTCATAACTAATTTCGATATTAAAAATTGGAAAAACATTAAAACCATTTAAACGTTTGTTTTTTTTTTGGGAAAAAAATGAATAAATTCAATAAATTGTTTCAATATTCAGCAAATGTGTTGTCCTGTTGTGGATGTGGGGCATGTGCTCTAAGTAGGGCTAATGTATGAATAGTACAGAATCTGTTTCTAAACGCCTCTGCATTTTTGTCAATGAAATTCGGTGGGATTTCAACGAATAGTTGTTTGCTTTAAGTGAACATTTATGGGAAATGAATGGCAATGTTTGGCGTTACGTAAACCATAATTGAAGCAAACGATTAGTGATGTGTAGGTGAGAGACACTTCTCCAATAATATCAATACATAGCTGTGCCAACGCTCCCAAATATTAGCCTAACTTAGAATTTTTCCAATTTCTTAAAAATGATACTAATTTTCATTTAATTCTAATATGTTTTGTGACGAATATGTTTTCACAACAAATAATTGTTTTACTTTCAAGCGTTCAGTCGTTTTGTTTAATAACTTATTTTTGTTTATCGATTTCTTTAAGAATAAATGAAATTTTATTTCTGTTATGTTTTCATATAATTTGTGATAATTTTACTTATATTTGATTCTTACTATTGTTTTAAATTTATTTTAAATCATTTTTTAAGTCAATTCTTTTATTTTGTGACTTTTTTGGGCATTTCTTTTATTAACTGAAACCTCACTTTTCAACCAATGATTACATGTTTTTAGAATAAATTCTTAATTTTTATGTTTTTATATTTAAATGAAATTAATTTAACGCTTTTAAACAACGAATACTTGACGTCAAAACTTCTGTCACTTGGATTTTATGTTTAAATCTGTACCTTGAACAAATCGTTATCTTTCTACTTTATTACTTCAATTTACCATCTCTTCAGTGTTTTTGATGTCTTTAGCAAACTTTCAAAAATAAATTGAGTTTTCAAACCATTTTATTGACTTTTGTTGAATACTATGTAAGTCAAACAACATTTCGGCTCATTTTACCAAATTTGGGTACATTTTAACCAAAATCTAATACATTAACAGTTGACCACAAATAACAGGAATAAGTAATTCATAATTTAAATAATAAAAACATTTCAATAACAAACACAATGTTTTACAAAAATATTACCTAATTTTGAAAGTTAACTAGCTAATTTGATACAATAACCACATTTTCGAACCAATAGACAAACTTTTAGGGAAATTTGAAACAGAAATTCTCAAAATCATCAAATGAATGGTCACAGAATGGCCACAGATTTCATTCATTCATTTAAATCTTTTTTTTAATTTTTTTAAAAATTTGTCTCAAATTTTCTAAAATCCTATAATAATTCGATTTAACGAAATAAATATATTTAATAAAATAAATGTTAATATTTTCCAATTAAATGAATAACAAAATATAATTCATCCGAAAATGTCAGTCAACCTCTTTTTGGCCTATTTTTGGTATTTCTATCCCTTTTCGACACTTTAAAGAGATATTTTATACTTTTGAAACTAAATAACAAATTATACTAAAACTTAATATAATTATTATTAATTTATTCATAATTAAAATTATAAATAATTTATTATTAAAAATCGGAGAAAATTATTGAAAACAATTTAAATCGATTATAATATTCATTTAAAAATATTGGGAAAACGTTATTAACAAATCAGTGTTTGAAATCATTAAATAAATTTATTTACTTATTTTTTAATATTATGCTTAAATAATCGATTAAAAGTTTTAATATAATTTAAAACAAAGTTATTAAAATACCTTTCTTTATAAAAATTGACTTCTTATTAAATATATTTTAATTATAAACTATAATTAATTAAATTAATTTATAAAATATTAATATTTTATAATATAAGTGAAGATAAAACAAAACAATTAAATGTCTTTTTCTGGAATATCATAAAAATATCGTTTAAGACTTTAAGTTAAAGTTAATAATATTTTCATTAGAATCTAATGATTAGATTCAGGTTTTCATTAATTACTTTTTTTTAGAGGAAAACCTCTTCATCTGATAAAACAAAAATTTTAGTATTGATAAGACTCTTGTCTTAAATGATATGATTTTAAAATTCAAAAATACACCAAGGCTCTCTCAAGCATTTTATATTTTAAAAATTCATATTTAACTAGTTAATTTTGATAATTATTCAAACTTAGATTATAATTATTGAAGAAATTAGGATCAAATTTAAAATTTTTTTGAAATAAAAAACCATACCATCGGTGAGGTGTGGCTCTACCTCTAATTCTGTCTGAAATTCTATAACTTAATGTTTTAAAAATTTTATTCACAAATTTTTAAAATTACTATTTTTAATACAGGAATGAGAAGACAGTAGTCTTAAACCAATTCCGATACTTTCTTATTGTATTTGTTTTGGTTTGAGATGAGGTCTATTCAACCCTTTCTATTAACGATATTTTAAATATAAATCGTTTTTTAGTTAATTTATTTACTTTCAATAAACTGAATAATTTCTTATCAAATGTCTCTAAGTCTAAAATAAATGAACCATGATTATGCTTAAACATAATTTTATTTTACTTAAACAATCATAAAAGAGATATTTTTCTATTATCTTGACTCAAGATTCTTGAGTATTGATCAGTGATCACATTATTGCTAGTATTTAATAACATTTAAGGGGTATATATTAAAAAGTTTTCACCAAATAATAACACATTAATTACATCTAATTTTTTAAAACTTTTTTAAACTTATTTAATATTATTAAATGTCCAAGAGCACCTCGCAATTTTAACTCCTTGGTTTAAACTTAAAAATTTGGAAATATTAATAAAATGCAGTTGGATGCTATCAATTGATAAATTTATATTTTAAATGAACAAGTTCACTCAAACAATAATAGACACGAAATGAAATTAGTGTTAAATAGTTTAATGAAATAATAAAAACAATTAAATATTATTTGTTTTAAGAGATGTTTACTCAGTTGACTCAAATGTTTAATACAACCCTTGATTGGGGATTATATTAAATGTTTTCACTATTTATTTGGAATTTATTGTTAGATTTCATTAAATATTTGGAATCTTTTGCTATTTCTTCAATGATTTCAATAACTTTTTGGAAAATAGTAAGAGATTTCATATAACATTTGGAATCTTTTAATAATTATTTGGATTTCTATTCAAAGCTATAAAAATCATTCGATTGTTTGATAAAAAACAAAATTCGTTTCAATTGTTGTAATGAAAATCCAAAGAATTATTGTTTACTTCCAAATATTATTTGAAATCTAAAAATGACTCCAAATAATTAATGAAATCTAACAATAAATTCCAAATAAATACTGAATTTATCCATTTATAATCACCAACGGGTGTAAGTCATAAAAAGATTATTTCAATTAATTACAGAAACAGAAACTGAAAATTAATATGTGTATGGCATTATTATTATCATCATCATCTAGGACAATACTATGAGATAATTAAATTATTGATTTGCTTTAGACAAATATAAACAAGTTCATCCTGCATTTGTATATCTTATTATAAAACTCTTATACTACGAGAGATTCTCTTTAGTATTTGGTAGCTATGAGAGAAAAATGAAACATGGTCATTTATTGCTAATATTGTATTTATGTTTAGTAAATATACAGTATTTTTAAGTCTTTTTATTCAAAAGTATTTCGCACTAAAACTAATGAATTTTAATAAAAACATAAGAAATCGTAAAATTAGAAAACTTTTGATTTATTAATAATTTGGGCCAAAACTGACGGAAGTCTACATAACATAACATAAGCCACGACTTCGAAACTTAATGTAAGCAAAACATAATTAGAATTACTTAAAATCATTAAAGTTATCACTTTTTAATTAATATTTAATTTTCATCTCAAACCTAATCAATAAATATTTCTATTTGTAAATTAAGAATAAGCAAGGCCAAATAAGTCTAAATTTTATCAATACCTATAAATTGATGGATTCCTATACTTTGAACTTTTGTTGTTTAACTAATGTTTACTAGATCAAATATTTTGTTTGGAAAATATCAAGTTATAATATATACCCATTGTTTGAATCTTAAGAACAACAAATTTTAGTAAATATGGAACATAAATATTTGAAAAAATCACCTACCTCATTTTATATGTCTTTTTTGAAGATTAAGTAAATTCGATTCATTTTCAGTAGAATTTTCCAAAAGAGTGAAACTTATATTCGATATATAACTGTAAATGTAATTAATTTTGATTATAACAATCAAATTCTTTATTTAAGAAATTTGTTTAATAAAAGTGTGAGACTTTTCGCTCAAATTGAGTCAAATTTAGTGAATCAATGATTTGTTTAAACATTTAAAGACAAACTTATTATCAAAAATTCTTAGTCTAAACAACAAATAAAATAAAAGACTATTCATTAAAACTTTGATATCATTTATAAATAATTTTATCAGAAATTTCTCAAAATATAATATAAATTAATTAAATTTTTATTGAATTAAATGAAAATCAGAACATATAATGAAAGTATACTTTTATTTAAAATCCATTATTTAAATGAAAATATAAAATATAAATATGAGAATCGATTCCATAATCTTTTTTAAAAACATTGTTTACTCAAAGAAACGGAATTTTATCGATAAAAAATAAACTGAATATATTTGAATGGCTGTCCATTTATGAGACCATCTGGAGTGCAAAGATTAGTCACTGTTTTTCTTTTCACTTTAAGACTGGAAGAGCTCAGATGTCAAGGATATGGTATTTCTGCAAATAAATGATTTTTTACTTAAATTGATATAAGAAATGCTTTCATCAATTAATAGATGAATTCATAGTTCAGAAATGCTTTCAATTAAAGCTATTTATTGCAAATTTCATTCGATATATATTTGATAACATTTTGAGTAAATGTAAGACAAATTAATGTCAGATAACTTAATGCAAAGAACATGAATAACATCCGATCGAAGGGCTGGGAATCTGTGAAACAGCGAAAATTGATAGTTTCTTATCAGTCACATTAAAATCTGGTACAAATCACAAATATAACCAATTTATAGCATTTATAGCATACGTTCACTCAGTGTTCGATAAATGCTCTCATAATCACTAATTTTAAAGCATCTGGTCTTCAATGCAATCGAAACGAAATATACTTTTCATTTGATTTCTTTTTTTCTATATTTTAATTGAAAGTCAGACGATATGTGACTAACCATTACTTTCTTAGTTCTCAGCCAAGACTCAAACAAAGAAGAAGACGGCGTAACCGAAAGACATCTTACCAGACAGCGTTAGACTCATCTTTTCTGTTCTAATACTGTCAGGTAAAGATGTCTATTCTTGCGCTCATATCCTCACTCATAAACTTCATATTTTTATTCCAACCATTTTTTTGTAAGTATTTTATTTTAATTAATTATTTCAAATAATTATATATATTTTTGAAATTTTTTTCACTTATTATTAGATTGTCTTTAGTTAAAGAGTGATCATTACTAATAAATTTTAATGTTTAATAGTTTACTTCAAAATTAAATATATTTTAAAATATAGACTTTTTTTAAAAAAGTTGTATAAAAATTCAATCAATCGATCATTAATTTGTAAAAATTTGTAATTTTTGTGTACAATAAAAAAAGTTTCAATTTTTCAGTAACCAATTATTGGATACTTTTCTATATAGAAAGGAATGATTGACTTTATTTATTAAAAATATGATTAAGTCTTTTATTTTAGTAAAAGAATTTCAAATGTAATTATAAGTTAAAAATTGAAAGTTTCCACAATTAAGTCTATTTTGAAATGACTTTTGAACCTAATTGTGCTTCAATTTCGACACAAGTTTTGGTCATTCAATAAACTAAATAATATTTGTCTTTCATTTGAAATAAAATTGAAATATAATTCAAAGTTTTAATGCGAATAATTATAGATTCAAATATTGTTTATTCTCTTCATTCGATACTTTTCTTGATTTCATTGATTTACTAAATTTAAGGTAAATGTAGTGAATTGGAAATAATGTTATCATTTGACCCATCGTTTGACCCATCGGTCAAAAATGATTGAAAGTAAGCAACAGGTTATGGAAGTAATTACATTCCACACCATATCCTGAATGCAATACTTAGTAAACGGCAAACAAACCGGTATTCGACGACTTCTTATTATTCTTTAGTTAAATTGAAATAAATTTTCCAGTTTTAGAAAAATTGATGAAAATTATAACAAACATTCTTTTGATTTCTTCCGCATAACTGAGAGCTACCGTTCACTGACTGACATAAAGACAAAATTGAGACGAAGTTCAGACTCTTTGGATTTGTGAGAAAGAAATGGACAATACTTTTGTCATTTCTTTTATTTTCTGTTTCCTCTGTTTTGGAAAGTGTTTGGCTCTAAACGACACTAATTTAGATGCCATCGAATTGACGGCTAAACTACTCATAGATTTGGACCAAAAGATTGAGAAATGTTTACAAAGCGATGACTCCATCAAAATGGAGGATAAGTTCTCCCAATTATATATCCCTCCCAACGAGAATGAGATCGCGAGTGTCAGAGAAGAAAAGTTTTCAGAAGTTTTGCGCGATTTGTCAAAAATGGAGACACAAATACAGGACGCCATCAGAAAAGCTCAGACAGAAAGAAAGTATTCACTCGTTGTTAGACTTCGACCGCTTCTCAATTATGTACGAAATATCCGCCAAAATATGGATTTATTGCGTAACCGAATGGTTGCCGTCACTACTCTTTCTACTATTGCCTTCACTGTCAACGAAGTGGTCGAACAGTTCGCAGATGTCATGACTGGAAATATTGGACTACCCGTCGGTATCGTCGGTCTCGGAGACAGATTAGCCATCGCTGCCATCAAAGAGCAGAGAAATCAAACCAATGTCTCCACACAACCCACTCCTGAAACTACTGTCAAACCAATTATCAGTGAAACCAATTCTACTCTAATTTAATCGACTCTCTCTCTCTCTCTCTCTCTCTCTCTCTCTCTCTCTCTCTCTCCCTCTCTCTCCCCCTCCTATTTTATTAATTTATTAATTAAATATTAAATAAGAATATAAAAAAGTTGAATAAAGTTGTAAAGGAGTGAATCTTTTTATAAAGCCTTTACTTTTGTATATTTATTTGAAATATTTTTCATAAATTAATTTTAAAAATTTTCGTTCCTTTAATCGTAACGTTATTTGTGTTCAAAATGACGATTTGAGAGAGAGGTCATCGCAGAATATATAACTTATTTAACTAATTTAAAAAGATATGATTAATATACAAAAGAGTAATCTTGGTCAATTTTATAATAATCATTTAATTCAATATAACATCGATTAAATCACACAAAAGGTATTCAAAGCCTTAATGTTTTGTTGAGTCACATGACTTTCACCAAAAGTTACAAAATTTGAAACATTTTTATTGAATAAAAATGATTTCATATGCGCTACGCATAGGTTGTATGGGACTACGCTTTTGGCGTCTATACAATAATGTGATTTTCAAATATATTTATAATAAACAGTTAGTTAAACACAAATGTGTGCCAAAAGCGTAGTCCCATAAAACCAAAGCGTTGGCGCATATGATTGCCTCTAATTTTATTGAAGGCCTGAAACTAATGATTTAGTCGTTTATTATTTAGATTTGATTTTCAGTTAAATTAATAAATAATTAATTTGTGTATAAAACAAATAGAAAATGAAATTATTAACTCATAATATGTTGACTTCCAAATGCCTTAAAGGCGTTACGAATGGATTTCCCCTCAAAATAGTCGTAAGTTTTTTAATTTGTGCCGAAATTCTCATTTTCGGAGAAAATCATTTGTTTTGAAGTTTAAAAATTGCTTTAATTGAAGGCAAATGAAGTGAAAGAAGTAAACGTTGAGTTCAATAAAGAATTCATTGAAAGAATTGTCCCAAAAATGGATTGGAATGTGTTGTGCAGTACTGCAACTCAGGTATAACTCTATCCAATCATCAAATTATTGAATATAAACTTCTGTCAATTCCTCTAACTTTTGGTCACATTTTTAGTTTGGGGTCGAATTACCCACAGATTATAACCAAAGCAATGAGGAAGAGCTCAAACGTATACATCACGCAATCCTTGAAATAGAGATAATTGACGGACAGCTTATTTGTCCGGAAACGGGTCGCAAATTCCCAATTTGTCAAGGTATTCCTAATATGTTGTGCAATGAGGACGAGGTATGAGTTAAAACTCTTGAGAATTAAGTAAACCATTGTTTTTGTATTGCATTTCATTTTAATAAGTTTTGAATATTTTCTTTCATTTAATAAAAATGATTTAATGACTAAAAGAATACCTTAAATATGAATTTCACTGAAAAATACATTATTTTGTCGACCCTCTAATGACTCGTTATTTAGATTTAATTTAATTTAAACAATTGCTTACATTTTTAGAAACTTTTTTATACTAAGAGTCGACTCAAATATTTTACTTTTTTGTGGCGATAAATGTTTTACAAAGAGTTTACAATATTTTGCTTTAAATCCTATTCTTTTCATTTGATTCAAATATAAACAATTTTCTGGCGGTCTTCGGATGGTCTTCGGGTAGTCTTCCGATAGTCTTCGGATGGTCTTATCTTAAAAGATGGACGCATACGATATATATATATATCGAACCAAAATCTACAGAAATAAAACTCTGTTTTTATGATTATAGCAATCGATAGCATTGAGTTCAACGATTGAGAGCTGAAACGAGAAATAAGTCTAAGAAAAGAGTGATTTTCAGTTAAATCACTTCAAATAAGATTTCAGTTTTTGGTTCTTTTAATAAGTCTTGCGAGCGGTCCCTTTCGGTTAGACTGTTGCGGCCCTTTTGCTGTTGTTTTTGTTTCTGCCCTAAGTTTAGGATCCGGACCTTTTCTATTGTTAGGGTCGGGTCCACTCCGATTCTTTGTTTCTGATCCTTTCCACGGAAAATATGTTCGTCTGTAATAATAATTAATTATTAAAAATATTATTAAACAAATATATGTTTACATTAAATTCATTATATTCGGTCCTTTTCTTAATTGATGATCTGGTCCTTTAGCCAAGGGTACCTTCTGTTCATCAAGAAAAATGCCATCTTCTTTAGTAGACGTTCCTTTAGTCACTCTATTATCAGTTGAATATATGAATGAATTCAAATTATAATCTATTAATTACTTAATTGCAGTCGTTTTCGATGTTTTAATAGGACTTCCGATAAAAGTATCGACTAATGCATTGGTTTGTGTTCCGCGACAGTAACGTATCAAAAGGGGAGACATTTGTGTTAACTTTAATTCTGAGGGCAAATATTTGGACGAATCTTGAGGTGTCATTGCAGATAGAAATACCCTTGCTCTTTCTTCGTTGAAAGCACTCGATTCTAACGCCATATTTATTAGAGTTCTATTAACTCCGGGAAATCCCTCCTCTAATCTTTTAAATACTAACGAAAAAATTATTATATTTAATATCGAAATAAATATGAAATACTTTGTTGTTTTTCTGTTGTATTCGGAGGAAAAGAAGTTTTTTTGGGACCGATTGGAGCGCTTTGAGGTCTCAGAGCTTTAATCAAATTTTTTGTGGAATCGGTTTCAGACTTAGCACTGGATATTCGATTTGATATTTCAGTTCTTTTATAACCCATGGCTTCCAATCGATTGATTGCTTCCATTGCATTTTGATCGCAGTTATAAAGTAAGTCAAAAAGAATGGCTTCGTCTGCCTCAGGGTACATTAATTTTAAATAACGCAATTTCATCTTAGGAGAACCCGGACACAATGCTGTACTTTGATAGCGCATATTTGGCCCTAATGTTGATATAATGCCTGCGATAACTTCGTGTTCGACGTTGTCGTGTCTTAGAAACAATTGAATATTGAATTGATTTTTGGCCAAAAAGTAATTGAAATTAAAGTAATTCTTTTAATACTTAATAAGCAAATGACGGATAACTTCGGGATCGACGGTTGGAAAATAACTCTTTAGTTTATAGAATAGGGTTTCATCGGTGGACGCACTGAATGAGCGACTGTAACCTTCAGAGAGAAGAGCACTTATCACCAAATTTTCGCGATTGTGGTAACTGTTGTTTAAAAAATAATTAAATTGAATTGAATTAAATTATTTAATACATTTTCATTAAGTGATTGATATAACTTTCATCCACTTGTGGGAACTGTTGACAAATTTTATGGGGAACGGCATCGATAACTTTGTAACGCGAAGAGAAGGGCTTTAATTATATATATATTTGTTAATTGAAATTCGAAAACAGAAATTATTGAATAACTTTTATTCATTACTCACTTGAAAATACTTTCCATAAGAAGTAAAAGTATGAGACGGAGATGACATTCGCGATGAATGACAAGAGCTTTGATAACCCTATAAATAATTATCATTTTATTAAATTATCGATGAAATAAAACTATACATATTTCTTGTGCTCGAATTGTTGTGCCATTTGTTCGTTAAGGAAATAACTATATTTTTAAAAAATTGTTAAAAATAACACTTAAAATATGAAAGGACTGACTATTTCGATGTTTTCGGGTCATATTTGCAGAACCATCCCGGGGGCAGAATATGGTCGTGAACTGATATGGCATATGAAGGCGGTAGTGATGATTGAGAAGAAGTGGAAGGTGTTGTTGGGGCCACATTATATTGTGTCGGGTAAATAGTCGCCATTGTTGTTCTTTTCATGAATCTCAAGACCTAAAAGCAGTTTTGACTCAATTATTGATTTCTATCCAATCGATCGGCGCATTATCTTTAGGCGATATAAGCAGTGCTCCAAAGGATATACACATAAAGCGTATATCCATTGCTTTCATTCATCTATTTTTATGAGAGTTTAGCGATATTTTCCATATATTCTCTTAATTTGATATATTTTTTTCTGTTTTTAGTCATTTCTTAATCTTTTTGTATAATTTTTATCGATTCGTCCACTTTTGCTGAAATTAACCCAAATTCAAAGCTCTACTCTTTTAGAGTGTTTTAGAGTCAATGCATTTGTTAACTGAGTTTTCCATATAAGGAAACTTTGGTTTAACCAAATATGTCTTTGAAATGTATTTAAGAGTACTTTTAGTAATCTTTTTGTCTTCAGTTGTCTTTTCGTGGTTTTTAATTTTAATCGTTGTTTTCTCTTTAAACTCATCTTTGAAGTCCTCAAAAAGTGGAAATACAGAGCCATCAGTGAGTTATGTCAATTCAACGAATTGGGATTTTGGTTACTTTCATATCAATAATTCCCAAAAATGTAATGAAAACAACAAAAGTGTAAAACTATTGGTATTAATACACTCTTCTGTCATTCACTTCGATTTTCGTCAAAATATTCGTAAATACAATCGAATCGATGGATCCATAAATATATTTTTGTTGGGAGTTTTGGACGACTCTTATATACAGCGACAGATTGAAGAAGAATCAAATAAGCATGGTGATATAGTCCAGGGCTCATTTTATGACTCATATGCCAATCTCACTTTAAAACATATAATGGGACTGACCTGGGCTGTCAAGTTCTGTTCTTGTGCTCAATTAGTAATGAAAATGGACGATGACATTTTTGTTAACTATCAAATCTTAAATAAAATGCTTTCCCTGAGATATCCGATACCCAAATCAGATCTATTAGTTTCGCGAACTAACCATAAATTGATTGCGTGTTTTATTCAGCATAAGATGAAAGTCATCCGAAATATGACTTCGCGATGGTTTGTCTCCGATAAGGACTTTAAGAATAAATATTACCCCGACTTCTGTTCCGGTTGGGCTTACATTACAACCATTGATGTGTTTAATGATCTTTTGGACCAAATAACAAACTCTCCTCTCTTTTGGGTCGATGACGTCTATATAACGGGTATTCTTCGGAAGCCACTCATTGACATACAATTAGAATCATTAAATAAACACTTTAACGTTGACGTCACCCAACTTTACCGATGGGTTACCGACACTTCACTCCATAAATATGAGTGGAGATATGTCTTTAGTAATGCCAACGGAGACATTAATTTGTTGTCGAATGCACTCTCTGTCAACGATGTCTCTCAAGAGAGAACCTGTTGTTATCCATCGGCTAAGAGTTTAATCTCTAGAGAGAACTCAATTGAATTCAGACCAAAAAGTATTAATGGAGTCTTTAGAAGACTAACCATTTAATCGTCCATTTTTTAGATAAATATATTTTATTATTTTATTACAGGGATGGCGAAAGTGACCCATTTTTTGGATTAGGATTTATCAAAATATTCCCTAGGGCTAAAAACCTCGATAGACCTAGTGCTTTTCCATAGACTCTAATGTTAAGGTTTCAAAACCCCTAGGCGGTATTTTGCCGATTTTGCTCACTTTTAGGGTATTCCGGGAAACCACTATTGCCCCCTATTGACCCCCTATTGACCCCTATTGGCTATCCCTGTTTTATGCATTTTTAGTAAAAATTATAGATTTGAGAATAATTTTTTTATTAGTGTTTAAAATATTCTTTATTTTCTTAAAATTAATGCAATTTTAATATTATTATCACTATTTGTAAACTATTTGAAGTAAATTTTTTTATTATGTTATAAAGTGTTTTAATTAATAATAATTTTAATATGATGTTGCAAGATAATTTCAACGAATATTAATTGTAATTTTAAGAGTTGTCTGTAAAAACAAAAGAGAAAACTAATTCCACTGTTTTTTTTAAATTTAAAATTTGAATAATTTATATCATAAATAAATTTAATATTATATGAAAACACTTTTTCAGAAATGCAAAAATGCATTTTTAATAATTTAATATTTTGCTCTAGATATTATTATCAACAATCAAAAGGATCTTGGACATTAAGTTGTAACTTGAATAATGAAAATTGAAATCATCTAATGTTAAAGAACTTGATTTAAAGGGAGAATTCTATAATTTGTATAAATAAAAAATTTTCATCAAATACTTCCCTTTTAGCCCCTTGGCATTCCCTTGGCAATCAATTGACTAAATACAAGAATTATTCAAAAAAATGTGCGAAATTCAAAGTGGAAACAAACTTTTGTCCACAACCTTATAATGGCTTCAAATAACTTTCTGTATTGAATCTATTACACATGTGCTCTCTCTCTCTCTCTCTCTCCCTCCCTCTCTCTCTCTCTCTC
>JAQIXI010001428.1:0-13766 GCA_034700165.1 Galumnidae sp. Gr-Ori-00277 | reverse complement strand
TATTTCAATCAATGAATTTTAAATAAAATATTTAAAGACTTTTTTCAACAAATATTTGGAAATTTTAAGTCTTTAATTACTCAATAAAAGCTTTAAATTAGTGAAACTCAGTATTAATATTATGGAAACAATAGTAGTCATTCCTATAACACATAGTATAAGTGAATCCATAGGCGAATAAGAATAAGGTCAGACAATATCTAACACAGACTTGCGCTCAGAATAGACCAAGAATTTGTCACATTCTGTAAGATTTATGTCAAAAAAGGGTGTAACCTATGAATGGCTTTAATTTTACTAAAACGCATTGATATTTATTTATCACAAATAAACATAACTCACCATTAATTCAATTAAAAGTTATTTCTTTTATTCACTAAAATATGTAATCAATTGAAACAATTATTTAATAACTTTTAGTTTAATATAAAAATATTTCTTTTAAAAACAAAACACTTTCATTGCGTTTTCGTTCAAACATTGAAAAAAACCCTTTCATACAAACATTTAGAGAGTTGTCGACTCAATATTTAGACACTTTGCAGACAGAATTTTATAATCTTTAGAATAGAGTTTGAACTAGATAAATTAAAACACAGAATAAGAATACAATTTACAATTTATATACATTGTATGCACACATTAAGAGTTAGAGACCGACTCCTCTTATTTGTCTGAAAAATAAATTTTAATTTATACAAAATGTTAATCACTAACAGTGGAATGTTTAACAAGATGAGCAAAGTACAAAATTAACTTGCTAACTATAAGCAATATTAAACTAATGCCTACTTTTAATTAAAGTTTATTCTATTTATTTTCATTTATTAATTAGATTTTTGTAACATTTTTTATGAAAATTTTTGTCAAATAATTAAAAAAATAATCTTTTGTTTAATGAAAGGAATGATACAAATGTTGTTTAT
The DNA here is from genome assembly GCA_034700165.1 of Galumnidae sp. Gr-Ori-00277. Taxonomy (NCBI): domain Eukaryota; kingdom Metazoa; phylum Arthropoda; class Arachnida; order Sarcoptiformes; family Galumnidae; species Galumnidae sp. Gr-Ori-00277. The sequence continues at coordinate 12,840 of JAQIXI010001428.1, read as the reverse complement.
TATAAAAGTGAGGATTACTTAAGGTTTTGTTAAAATTGTAGTAAAAAAATGAATTAAAGTTTTCAAAAATCGATTCTTGAATTAAAGTTTTTGATGAGTTTTCAAATGTCTTTTCTTTTAATAATTAGTAACGAAACGTATTTCACATCCGATATGAGAGCATTTAATTTGTTTAAAGACTCGAATGGGTTTTCATGTGTTTTCTTAAACCCTTTTTGCTGACAAAAAGTTTGTGACAATAATTACATTGAACCCAATATTTTGAAGTATGCACACTTTTTAAGTGCTCATTCAAATCGGGAATCGTTTCAAATACTTTATTACAAGTATTGAAATTACATCTAATCTTTTTATTTGACACAACTTTTGGGGATTTCCTCTCTTTTGTGGTCAAATGACTTGGTTTTAATACCTGATTGTGAATACTTTTCAAATGACTTTTCAAATGAGTCTCTGATGTAAAATATTGTTCATTACATGAAATGAAGGGACACTCATATGAGTCTAATTCGGAATTTGACTCATTTGTAGGATTTAGTACTTCTTTTGCATCACTTTTAGCACTGAATCTCTCGTTTTCTGTTTCTTCTATACCTAACTCTTCGGTATAATTGAGATCCAAATCATTTTCTGTTTCATTATCTGATTGTTTGTCCTCGGATTGTGTAATGAGTGTGGTCAGTTTTTCTATAGTTTTGTCCACATTTTTATTGAAATCAACAAAAAAGTTGTTTTGATAGTCATCTGCAGTGAAGTCATTGTTTTGTTGGTTATTATCATTAGAAGTGGAGCCCATACTTGACTGTTGAGCTTCATTTGAAGACATAGATGTGTTGATTCCTTCATCTAAAAGTGATGGACACAATCGATAGCCTTTTTCTTTGTCCATCTGTTCTTCAATGAGTTTGTCGTCCAAACAATTAAATAGAATAGTCTTCAGCCGATAATGAGTTTTGAATGGGTTTTTGTTGAACACTTTACTAACAAATTTTCGTTTACTTTTCTGGTAATTAACTGATTCCAAACACTTCCAAAGTTTTATTTTATCTTTCGGTGAAGTATTTCTATAGTTCTTGTCTTTAATGTTGAGGTCATTCATATTGTTATTCATAATTCCATACATTTTTTTTGGTCACAAATCTAAAACAAAATCGATGTAAATATTGCAATATCTAAAAATCACAACTCATGTGCTGTGCTTTAGGACAGATCACAAGTAACGACTGGACGCTCACACAGTAATTAATTTGAAAGAATATTTTGCAAAACACTATTAAATAAATATTGTGTTGCGAGGAACACCCTTGATGCTAATTTATATATTTTAAACAAATAAACAATTGCTTTAACTCAATATTAGCTCAAACTCTGCAAAAAGCAATTATATGATATCATATTCACATTCATGTATTCATTTCTATGAGTCATACCTAGTGTTGCCAGATATGATTTTTAGAATCAAGTAGGTAGAATAATAAGTTATTGTAAAATCAAGTAATCTGCAGGATAACACAATTTTAAAAGGATTTAAAAAAACTATTTCTATTAGACTTAATTAAACTTACCAATTATAATTCTGTCAAATCAAGTAGTTTATTTAATTTTCAAGTAGAGCTGACAACCTTAGTCACAACTATTTTGTGTCACCCCTAGAGAAGGTATAACTTATACGATATTAGCCGAAACTGTGCGACAATACCATATGTTAAGTGGTTTATCTAATTGTGTCTTGCACGATATTCTTCTTAATTATTTGAAATAAAATGAATTTTATTTAAATCTTGATTTTCTAAATTATTATTAGTATCTATAGTTCAAATTTAACCTGGTCATTTTATTAATGATACATTTATTTGAATAATATCGAGGAAAGAAAATAATTTGTTTTTAAAATTATTAATTAGAAAACATTTTCTGAATTTTAATTATAAAATATTTGACTTTTAAATCAATAAATTTTTATATATAGTTATGTCATTCACTTATATTAATAATAAAACAACTAAAGTATAGAAATGTTTTAAATTGTAATAGAATTGAATTAAACGATAGGTTATCAATGAAAGAAACTTATATTTTTATTTATTTAGATTTTGGTGATTATGCCAAGACATTTTAAATGATTATATTAATATTAATTAATAATTAAAGTATCACGGTTAGTGATAATTATCTAGTTGTGCTCTTATTTAATAGAATTGTTAATTATTTTACAGTTCTTTTCATTTAAATTATATTTTTATATATTTTATTTATGTTAATATGCATTATATTTGCAATAATAGCTAAACTTATATATAGCCTGGGCAAAAGACCTTGATATCCAAGGGTTATATCCTTCCCTGAATAGGATGTCGATAAAGGAGGACCTCTGGTATTGAAAAATAACAAGTGCCATAATATTCATCTTGGTGAACAGTTTAAAAATATGTAAAAAATTTGTGCCAACAACCACTCCTTCACCCGAATATCGGGTCTTAAAGTCTGATTGTATTGAAACTTATTATGAATAAAATATCAATGAATTAGAGTAAACTTATAACAATGAGTAAAATTATCAGTCATTAATGAGTAACAAGGTGAAATATACAGATAACCTATTTTTTATGTGTACTTTTTCATTGAATTTCATACATTTTTATACTTTTTCATTGATGATTACTTGCACATTAGACAGTGCTAGAGTGTAATTTTAACTAACATTTAATTCAAAAATAATAAAGTAATTTTGAAACTTAAAAGGTGCTTTCCTACAACAAAGCAATTAGATAATTACATACTTTCCATTAAATGAGCTAGGTTAAAGTTTATGCAATCTATTATTTTAAATTCATATTCATTCAAATAACAAATCAATTTATTTTTAATTAATTTAAGATTTTTGTTACAATTTTTTCGTTAAATTATTAAACAAATTATTATAAAATTAACCTTTAGTTTAATCAAAGAAATGATACAAATGTTGATTATTATAAAAGTAAGGATTACTTAGATTTTAAGGTTTTGGTAAATAAAATTTCTTTCAAAATATATTAAACCAAATAATGAAATATAATTTTGAGAAAAAAAATTTCAGGATTTGATTTTGATATTCTTTAAAAAAAAATTAAATTGTTTGTATGACATTCTCTGATTTATCTTATTATAAAATATGCAAATATTATTTCTGTAAATAAAAGCACTCTTATTTGCTCTAGATCTTTTCAAAATAAAAACTTTGAATTCAATTTAAATGAAAACTACTATGGTAATAAAGTTTTTTGAAAAATTTCGGGAAATGGTTAGTATTTGTGTTTTAAGGTAGGATATTTTTGCTTGTTGTAGATATTCATTGATTAATTTCATCTAACCAATATTTAAAAATATAATTATTCCTATTAGAAACACAAATATTAACTATTTTTCGAAAAGTAAAATTTTTTAAAATTCACCCTGTTCCCAAAAAAAATTCCAACATTTTCTCTCCAGATCTTCATAGACATCTAAAAGAGGCTTCAAATTATACCCCCATTAATTGCGGGATTATGATGGGAACATGCTCAAATCAATAAATTAAAGTTTTGTTCAACGTTTTTGGTAACAAGATTAATGTTTAAATAAAATGTTCCTTATAGATCACATTCTATTTGTTGTTTAACTAACAGAATGTTTTGAAATTTTTCAAAAAACTTTATTAGTTTTCATTTTAATTGAATTCAAAGTTTTTATTTTGAAACGATCTAGAACAAAAGTGTTTACATTTTTAGAAAAAATTTCTGCATATCTTATAATTAAATGACTCAGAGAATGTCATACAAACAATTTAATTTATTTTAATGAACATCAAAATCAAATCCTTTTCACTGAAAAGTTTTCAGTGAAAACAAATTCAATTAAAGTTTTCAAAAATCGAGTCTTGAATTAAAGTTTTGATGAGTTTTCAAATGTCTTTTTATTTCATAATTACTAACGAAACGCATTTCACATCGGATATGAGAGCATTTCATGTGTTTATAGACTTGAATGGGTGTTCATATGTTTTCTTAAACCATTTTTATTGGTAAAAAGTTTGTGACAATAACTACATTCAAACCAATAATTTGAAGTATGCACACTTTTTAAGTGTTCATTCAAATTGGGAATCGTTTTAAATAGTTTATTACAAGTATTGAAATTACATTTATGTTTTTTAATTGACTTATCTTTTGGGGAATTCCCCTCTTTTGTGTTCAGATGATTTGACTCTAAACTTTCAAAATTCAAATGACTTTCTATTTTCTTCGGATTATTCTTCAAAGTCTCAAAAACTTCTTCAATATCTGATTCGTTGTCTTCACTTAAAATACTTTTGTTTGGCTCTCTATTAGTCTTTAAGACCTGTTCTGTGGTCTCTGAATCTTGTTTTTGAAGTAGTGATGGACGCAATCGATAGCCTTTTTCTTTGTCGATCTGTTCTTCAATGAGTTTGTCGTCCAAACAATTAAATAGAATAGTCTTCAGCCGATAGTAAGTCTTGAATGGGTTTTTATCGAACACTTTACTAACAAATTCTTGTTTACTTTTTTGGTAATCAACTGATTCCAAACACTTCCAAAGTTTTAGTTTATCTTTCGGTGAAGTATTTCTATAGTTCTTGTCTTTAATGTTGAGGTCATTCATATTGTTATTCATAATTCCATACATTTTTTTTGGTCACAAATCTAAAACAAAATCGATGTAAATATTGCAATATCTAAAAATCACAACTCATGTGCTGTGCTTTAGGACAGATCACAAGTAACGACTGGGCACTCACACAGTAATTAATTTTTCTGTAGTTCTTGTCTTTAGAGTCGATATTCTTATTGTTATTCAAAATTCTATTCATTTTTGGTCTATACTTTAAAACAAAATTATAAAATGATGTAAGTATTTCAAACTCACATTACATGTGCTGTGCTTTAGGACAGATCCTAAGTAGCGACTGTGGGCTCAGGCAGATATGATTTTAAAATATTGGAAATATAGAAATAATACCCAATATTCGGGTTTCTTTGAAGCAGATTTCATACCCTTTACTCAATGTTATGCAATAATAGCTCGATCTCCAGGGGGTATAGCCTTCCCTCAGGGCTAAACACTTCAACAGAACTGTTGCAGTTTTAACTAACATTTAATTCAAGAATATTAAAGTATTTTTTAAAAACTAAAAACTTGTTTTCTTCAACAATATAACTAGATAACATACTAGATTACATACTTTTAATTAAATGAGCTAGATTAAAAGTTTGTGCAATGTATTGTTACATATTTATCAATTTGTCAAATAAAAAGTCCATTTATTTTCACATAATTTTAGATTTTTTGTCACATTTTTATATATTTTTGTTAAATTATTAAAAACTATTAAATTATTAAACAAATTATTAAAAAATTAATCGAAGGAATGATACAAATGTTTATTATTATAATTATTATAAAAGTGAGGATTACTTAGATTTTAAAGTTTTGGCAAATAAGATATCTTTCAAAATATATTAAATCAAATAAATATACCTAGTATATATAATTTATTGAAGGATAAACAAAATTAATTAAATCAATTAATGAGACATATTTTCAATATACCATTCCGGAAGAATTTGGAATTGACCTGGCTCTGTCAATCTCTTACATGTTATGCTCTGTTGGGGTTGAAATACAAACTGATAGACAATGTTTGGATCATCGATTGTTACCAACTCTTTGATGTGGTCGAGAACGCGGTTCAAGTAATTCAGACAAACGTTTGCTGACCAGAATTTAGCGCAAAGACCGGGAAATGAGTTGATGTCTAACTGTTCCAACCTTTTGACGACATTCTTATTATCCTTATAACCACAAAGAATGAGAGGAACGCCCACCAGATATGATTGGGTCCACCATTTCAACAGTTTGTTCTTAAGACAATTTCTATAATGCAATTCGTTTGACATTATTTTTGTAGTCTTCAGTTCAACAAAATTCTTTTGAAGACCCGGCTGTTCCATTACGTTAGGCATAACACAATCCAATTCAGCAGCAAAAACAAGTGAATGAGAGTGTGTGCTGTCACCGATTAGTCGGGTTCGCATAACAGTGCAATACTTGTGATGATCGGGATCGAAGTCTTTGGGATCGGGAGGAATGTCGACCTCATAACTCGTCAAATATTGTTTAAAACGAAAGCCACCGAAACATAGTTTGTTATAATAGTAGTCCGGAGGCGGATATGTCTCATGAAATTCACACAAATAAATGGTTGCCTTGAATTTTGTGGCGCAAATAACCCATCGATTCTTATTTTCATAGGGAGAGACCATAAGCTTTGATAAAAGGTCGCGATTGCAGACAAAGTCAGTGTTGAGACCGCGAGGAGTGAGCTCTCCCTTAACCATAAATTTGTTTCGATTTAAGGAAATCCATTTCAAAAGTTCATCGATTTTAGCGTTTGAGGCTTTTCCCCAATCAATGTCTGAAACCACATCATATCCATGGGTGAGATCAAGACTAAGGCCATCGATGAGGGGCGGAATGTGAAGGTATTTCAGTTCTGATGCGTCGTTCAGAAAAAGTCGGTCAGAGCTGCGAGAATTGATTTTCACAGAATATTCTCCGATTTTGAGGGGTTGTCGCAGACATGTCTTTGCACTAAGCATTCCGTTTGTGTCAATCAGTAGTGGTTTCATATCTGTTTCTTTCTGGACATATTTCAGACCATAGCTTAGAATGGATGCCATACTTAATCTTTTCAATACTTGATTATGACACTCCTTTAGGAACTGCCCTAACCAATGACGTATCCAAACACTTCCAGTTTTGGTGTGTCTTTCAGTGAAGTTTTTCTGTAGTACCTGTCATTAGTTGAGGTTCTTATTGTTATTCAAAATATATTCAAAAAATTATAAAATGATGTCGTATTTCATACTCACATTACATTTGCTGTGCTTTAGGACAGATCCCAAGTAAAGCAGTCTTTCCATTCATTTTAATTTATTTTTAATATGAATGTTATTCGACCAAATATTTGACCTTGTTTATCAAAATCTTGCTCACAATATACAAAGCTATCCATTTTTTATTTAATTTACTTTTAGTTATTATCAAGGTAATTGTTAGAAAAATTATGAACTTTGTAATTGATATATTTTTATATATATTTTATAAATGTATCATGATCACTCAAGATTAGCACTAAAGTCTTATCTATTAAAGCAAATTATTCTTGTTATTCTTGTTCTGTGCCAATACCGCCCAACACTTATTCCCTTTAAACCTAATATAACTCTTCCTTTTAATTATTAGAATTACATTCAATTTATTTAAGGTATGTTAATATAAGAGCAGCACAATGATCAAGGACCACTTGTCGAAAACATCTTTTGAATTTTTTTTCGGTGCTTTGAATTTCGGTGGCGTTCAAAATCATGCCAATCAAAAGCCCCTATCAAAATAACCCTAATATTAATTATTAATATAAACATATTCATAAAATAATTTGAATTATATTAAACGATGCAAAATTTCAACATGGTAATTTTTAATTTAATATAATTAAAGTGTTACATAATATAAGTTATATTAAAACAGGAACAACCAGAGTCAAATTTAGATTAATATAATCATTATAACCAGTAATAGGAAAATGTTTATGAAGATAAAAATATAAAGGTCATAAAATGAACTTGTTCAAATTTTCAATAAATAGTAATTAATAAAATTAATAAATTTGTTTTGGGGGAGAGGGGCTTTTGATAGGGGGATTCTGATTGGGGTGATTTTGAATTTATGCCTAAAACATTAATTTCTTTTATATTAAGTTTTCCCTCAAAAAGAGTAAACCCTTTTTCTTGGAATCAATTGAATTGATGCAATCAAAGACCGATAAATATTAAATGACTTGAATTACATCATAAGATATAACACTTTTGAACTATAGATTTGTTAATTTACTATAATAGTAACAAAAAACAAGAATAGATTATTTTAAAAGTGGTTAACATAAACTGAAAATATATTTTTTTCCTAAAGACTATAATTTGAGGCAATTATTAGAATAACCTTTTAATTAATTTAAAAGACTTTCTCTTTGGTTGATCTCTACCGCACCGATAATTTATTGAAACTTTAACTAATGTGTGAACACTATATAAGTATTAACACTTATATGACAAAAAATACTTCAAAACCACAGAATACCAGTGACTGATCCCTATTCTTCAATCACCGCTTGGCCTCCACTTTAAAGGATTCATTTGGATTCTAGCGCTGAAGAGAAGTATTAGTAAATCGCCGAAAGTTTTTACCCAACAAATTAAGTTTATCATCGATTCATTATACGATTTACTCATTTAATTTGAAAAACTTGTATTGTTTTCGAATTATTTTTATATTTATTTAATTATAAAATTTTTGGGAATTAATTAATTAAAAATTTTTTCTTTTAATAATATTCTAAAGACAATAAAGCCTTCCTTTTACCTCATTTTATATTAAAAGTGAACCCATTCCAAAGATGAACAGTTTCTCCACTATATATAATTCAGAAATTAATCATTTATTTTATGCAAACAATACTTCAACACAACTGTCGAATCAAAACAGTTCTGAGTATTTATTTAATGATATACTATCGGATGAAGACTTACATCGGATTGAAATGTCGACCCCTTCTAATCAGACAATACCTAACTATCCGTTGACTTCACATAATCTGAACCAATTTAACAATCAAATGATGGCCAACAAAACTGATGTCAACAGTGATTCTGCCGTCTCTTCGATAATTTCTTACAGAATCCAATGTTTTTCAGATAAAGTATTATTTTCTTATTAAATGTTTGAAAGAATTGAATATTTTTTATTGAATTTGATTTTTGCTTATTATTAAGTAATTTATATAATTAGTTAAAAACTTTTTTAATTATAGGCAAACTCTGACCTTTGTTTCACTGATGAATGGATGGCTTCCGATATAAACTTAAATCAAACGACTTGTAATGTATCACTGATGCCAATCGAGTCTCAAGATATGCAGTCATCCATATATTTGGAAAAATATCCAGGTTCTTCTGATATTAACTATAACTGTTTGGCTCCTCTCGAATGGAATAATAACTATGATATGACAAATACCTACTCCTCGTCGAGTGTTTCTATCGGTCAGTTTATTCATATCTATAAAACATTTATTTTTAATTTATATTTCATTTATTAACAAAGTTTTGGGTTTAAAAAGTATTTGTTGTCTCCTCTAAAATATGGAGAATTTAAATCAAATTTAAAGAATTTTAACTTAATTCTCGATATATTCAGAGAATTTCAATTCATAGCTTTTAAATGAAAATTAAAAAACATTTTATGTTTTTTTAGCTGAGTTTTAGTCAATTTAAGACTCAAATATTATTCTCTCGATATTTAATTATTTATCGATCGTTTAATCGTTGTATTGTTTATTTTATACTTAAGTTATAATTATTTTTACTAATTCTTTTCTTTTTTGTAGGCATACGTTTTTGTTAAAGTTTATAGTTATCTAGCTAGATTATATTTCTGTCCTTTAATCTATTTTTATGAAATATTTTGCATTCGTTAGATAAACATCCTTTTAATAATTATCATGCACATTCCTTTATTAAATAATTTTCTAAGGTTTAGTTTTACATCCTTTTTAAAACATCAAAATAATATACTTTTTACTATTCAAGTCTTTACTTTATGTTCAATTGATGTTCGCTTTATATTCAGTTTAATCAATGTTTTGTAACTGTGCACAGTTTATCAAATAAATGTTCTAGTTCATTTATGTGTTTTTAAATAATCATTTTGAATGCCTTAATTTTTAAACTATTGAAGACAAATGGGTCCCACTCTTTAGCCCGAACTTCATTAGCACTAATTTTATTAGCCTTATGTAACATAAGTTATGTTTGTTAGCCCTAACTTTACTAGCTCCAATTTTATTAGCCCTAAATGTTATGAATTTGGGGCTAACGATATAGACAACCCAGGACAAATAACTTAAATTTCAGTTTTATTTAATGAAGTATATTCTATTATAAATGTAATTTTAATTTGGAATAATTTGTTTAGACTCTAAACTTTAAAACATGGTTTTAATGAACAGTTGACTCAGACTTTGGAACGGCTCTCATCCCTTCGATGGCAACTCTAACAAATGGAAGTGAACCAATTCCAGAGATGAGCTGTTCCTCTACTATATATAATTCAGATGACAATGTTTTAATTTATGCAAACAATGCTTCAGCACAACTGTCGAATCAAAACAATTCTGAGAATTTATTTAATGGTTTATTATTGGATGAAAACTTGAATTTGATTGAAATCCCGATCACTACTAATCAGACAATACATAACTATCCTTTGACTTCATATAATGTGGAGCAATTTAACAATTTAATGATGGCCAACAAAACTGATGTCAACAGTGATTCTGCGGTCTCTTCGATAAGTTCTGACAGAATTCAATGTTTTTCAGATAAAGTATTATTTTCTTATTAAATGTTATATATCTTTAAAAAAATTATTAAATATTTTTATTGAATTTAATTTTCGCTTATTTTTGAGAAATTTATAGTTAAAAACTCTCATTTAATTATAGGTAAATTTTGTCCTCAGTTTCACTGATGGCGAGACTCCTGATATAAACTTATATCAAACGACTTGCAATTTGTCTTCACAAATGGCAATCGAGTCCCAAGACATGCAGTCATCCGTTTATTTTGAGACAAACCCCAGTTCTTCTAATGGTAAAGAAAACCCCAAATATCGATATGAATGTAGTATTGAATTAGATTTAAGTGAAGACAAATCTATTGATTTGAATAAAAGACAATTTGTTTGTGATTTCATTGAATGTAATAAAATATTCAAAACAAAATCAAATCTAATTCAACACAAAAACCTTCATTTAGGGTATAAACCAGTTAAATGTGATAATTGTATGAAAACTTTCTTCAATTCAAGTGGTCTCAAACGACACATACAATACAAACATTCTTTTAAAAAACTGTTTAAATGTTTTGAAAAACACTGCGATAAAAGTTTTAAAACAAATGAAGATTTAATACTTCATGAGAAGAGATTTCATTCAAAATTCAAACCATTTAATTGTACTGAAAATAATTGTAATAAAACTTTTGTTACTTCAAGTGAACTAAAAAGTCATATAAAATACATTCATTCGACAGAAAAACCGTTTAAATGTTTGGTTGAAAACTGTGGTAAAAGTTTCAAAACTACAGCACATCTTAATACTCATAATAAAAGAAATCATTTAAAACTTAAATTAATTAAATGTAATGAAGAAAACTGTAAAAAATCTTTTGTCACTTCGTGTGAACTCAAACAACACAAGAAGTTTATACATTCATTTGAAATGCCGTTCAAATGTTTGAATGAAAAGTGCGGTAAAAGTTTCAAAACTAAATCAACTCTTTTTAATCATAATAAGAGATATCACCCGGAATAGGAAATATATTATCATGTTTATTATGAAGTTTAATGAACATTAGCTTGATGAAAAAATACGTTTGAATTTTATTTGATTTTTTCTGAACTTTCTTACAAAAGTCTATTAGGGTAAAAATAATCTTGATTAATTTGAAACATATATTTATGAATGACCTGAAAATCTGTTTCAATAACTGACGTTTGTTTAAAAATTATATCCAAAATAGACTTTATTACAAATTTGTTTCATTTTTGAATTATTATTTATTGAAATTTGTAGCATGTTCCTTTTATAAGCTTTATAATATAAAGTTTATATTTTTATCTTCATAATATTTTTCCTATTACTGGATATCACTTAAAACCAGGGATGGCGAAAGGGGGGTATTCCGGAATACCCCCCTCTTGGAGAGCAAAATTGGCAAAATACCCCCTCCTAGGATTTTGAACCCTTAACATTAGCGTCTATGGACAAGCATTAGGTCTGTCGAGCTTTTTTGCTCTAGGGAGGGGTATTTTGACCATTTCCCCCCCTTGGATCGAGACCTTTCGCCATCCCTGCTTAAAACTGTAATCATTTAAAATTCTTAATGTAATAAAAATAATTGTAATAAATATTTAGTCAATTCATCTGATCATTTGTCAACACATTTATAACTGTACTCAATGTAAGACATAAATAACTTTAATGATCAGAAAATCATTATAAATAAATTCTCACCATGATCATTTAATGATACAGTTTAGGAAATATAATTTTGAGAATATTTTATTCAAAAAACAGATTAAGACCATAGTCCTCATAATTCGTATGAAGATTAAATGTAAAATCTTTATAATGAAACGTGCTTAAATTTACAATAAAATATGTTTAAAAATTTAGTGGTTTAATACTTTAATAATTAATTTAAGACTTTTGACAATAAATATGTTGTTTTTAATATTCTTAAAGTTCTGATAGGATTCAGAATAATGTAATTATTATTTACTTATATTCAAGAAATTAAATATTTTTAATGAATTTGATTTTCACTTATTTTGAGTAATTTATAGAATTGCAAAATATTCTTGTTATTCCTATTCTGTGCCAATGTTCAACAAATATTCCCTTTAATCATAATATAAATAACCATGGATTCTAGTCCAAAACATATTTTCTGCGCTTTGAATGTATCCATAAATTCAAACATTACTTTCATTTATATTAAGATTCGCTCAAAAAAGTAATCCCTTTTTTTCTTAGAATCAATTGACTCGATGCAAACAAAGAGCAACAAATTTTAAATGACTTGAATGGCATCATAACGGGTAACACTTTTGAACTTGATAGATTTTATTTATTAGTATTAACAAAAAAGATCAAGAATAGGGTTTTTTAAAAGGGATAACAAA